>KE463961.1:20215-32509 GCA_000387445.2 Pythium aphanidermatum DAOM BR444 | reverse complement strand
AAGGTCGTGAAGGCGAGTGAGAAGTTCGCCAAGAACTACCAGTTTGACTGGGATGGTGCCGAAGACACTTCGCACGATCTGAACCCGTTGTACGCGAAGCGACTCGACGTGAATCTGCTGTATGGGCGTGGCTATCGCGCAGGCGTCGACATGCGTGAGCAGCGCAAGCACAATTCATTCCTGAATGAACTGGCCGAGAAGCGACAGCGGGAACAGCGTATCGCGGACGAGGCGAGCGACTCGCTGACCAAGGAAGAACGAGACGAGCGGCAGCGAGAACGCGAGCGGGCGATGCGGTCAATGCAAGAACGTGAACGGGAGCTGGTGCGCGACATGGTGGCGCGTGAGGCACAGACGATGGGCACGCACTGGTCGGAGAAGAAGTTGGAAGACATGAAAGAGCGCGACTGGCGTATCTTCCGAGAAGATTTCGACATTACGATCAAGGGCGGTCGCGCGCCGAACCCACTGCGCAAGTGGGAGGAGGCCGTGGGTCTTCCGGAGGCTGTGTTCGAGGCGATTCGCGAGCTTGGCTACGAGCGTCCGTCGCCCATTCAAATGCAGGCGATCCCCATTGGCTTGCAGCGTCGAGACGTGATCGGCATCGCTGAAACAGGTTCCGGTAAGACGGCAGCCTTCACCATGCCGCTCATTGCGTATTTGTACTCGTTGCCACCGACGATGATCGCGCGCACGGGAGATCAAGGTCCGTTGGCGCTGATCATGGCGCCCACTCGTGAGTTGGCTCTGCAGATCGAGCAAGAGGCGATCAAGCTGTGCAAGTTTACGAAAGTCGGGCTCACAGACAAACAGCATGCGATCCGTACGCTGTCGGTGGTTGGTGGGCAGAGTATTGAAGACCAGGCATTCAAGCTGCGTCAAGGCGTGGACATTATCATCGGCACACCTGGTCGTCTCATGGACTGTTTAGAGAACCACTACTTGGTGTTGAACCAGTGCAACTACGTCGTGCTGGATGAGGCCGATCGAATGATTGATATGGGTTTCGAGCCCCAGGTGGTGGCCGTGCTGGAGAACATGGGTTCGCTGCTCAAATCGGAGAACGAAGAAGAGATGGAGCAGCAGCTGTCGCTTGCAGGAGCTGGGAAAGACCATCGACTGCGTGTGACGACGATGTTCAGTGCCACGATGCCACCAGAGGTCGAGCGATTGGCGAAGACGTTCCTGCGTCACCCAGCAATCGTCAAGATTGGTGACGAAGACTCTGGAAAGAATAAGCGCATCGACCAGCGCGTCATGTTCATGAAGGCTAGCAAGAAGCGCAGCAAGATCATTGAGTTGCTCAGTACGATTCTGTCTGGACAGCCTCGCTCTCGCAAGGAGAAGGCGGCTGCCGATGCACAGAAGGTCATCGTGTTCGTCAACATCAAAAAGGAGTGTGATGTCGTGGCCAAGTTCATCTCCTCCGAGGGCTTCCGGGCAACCATATTGCACGGTGGCAAGTCGCAGGACCAGCGAGAAGAGAGTCTGCAGCTCTTCCGAGAGGGCTACTGCGATGTGTTGGTCGCAACGGACGTCGCCGGTCGAGGTCTCGATATTCCGGATGTCACACACGTGATCAACTACGACTTGCCGGCCAAGATCCAGCCGTACACGCATCGCATTGGTCGTACGGGTCGTGCAGGCAAGGATGGTGTGGCTATCTCGTTCCTGACGGATGAAGACGAGGAGATCATGTACGATCTGAAGCAGTACCTCGTATCCACCAATATGCCGGTGCCACCCGAGTTGGCGTCGCATCCAGCCGCCAAGGCGGCTGCAGGCGTGCGAGACGAGAAGGGCAACATGATCGCCAAGTCCAAGCGCGACACGGTCATCTTCGCAAAGTGAGTTTGATAATAAACAAGAACACTCGAGTCTAGCTGATCTCTATGGAGACGCCGAGGTGGTGCGAGTCGCTGTCAAAGTTGCGCACATCCATCTGCGCCGACACGCGCGTCTTGAGATGCGCCGACGTGCGCCATTCGTATGCGCCAATGAGCACACCGTCCGAGCCCATGGAACTGGCCACGCTCTCACGCTCGCTCACTTGATACTTGGCACGCAGCCGCAGCGTCTTGGCTTCCTTCCGGGCATCGTACGCGAACTCGGAGCCTACGAGCAGCTCCGGCGCGACGTGCTGTGCGATGCTGAACTGCACCTTCTTGCCCTTGTCATTACTACCGCAGTGCACATTCATCAGACCACATGACGAGAGGAGAAGCATCTCAGCCACTAGTACGTACAATTCCAGCAGCGCCGCGAGATCATCGTGTGCATACGAGATTGCGCCCTTGAGAGCCGTCACGCGCCCCAGGCGGTCGCTGTGGTCGAGACCGACATCATACGCGCCCAACATCCCCACGGCGACGTCCTGCATCGTCACATCACGCACACACGTTCCATTAGAGACAAAAACACCCATCATCTCCACCACTCGATACGCACCCCGATCTTGGCTCCGCACGTGGCCTGCAGTGTCGGCCCATTGACGGCATCGATCTTGACGCCAGCGAAGATGTTCTGATCCCGGTAGTCGCAGCCAATGCGCGCGAACGACGCCGGCATCTTCTCGGTCGCCGACTCGTGGGCTTCGAGCGTGAATCGTAGACTATCACTTGCCCGCAGATGCGCCTGCAGTTCCAAGTGGCGTTCCGAGCTTATCCGCAGGCTCGAAGTGATCATCGGGTTCAGTTGGCTCTCATAGACAAGCGCCGACGCCACGCCACGCTTGGCACCGCGGTGGAAGAACGGCGACACGACTTGCGTGGTGAGTCCGATGCGCGAGCCGCTGGGTGTGGCGGTCGAGAGCTCGGCGGCATGGCGCGAGTGGTCACTGGGCTCCAGCGGCTCCTTGAAGGCGCGCTGCTCCTCCAGGAAGTCGCTGTAGAGGCAGCTACTGAGGCCCTTGCCGGCGCGTCTCGCGGCCGCCATGTCGTCCGAGAATGATGATGATGATGGTGCTGGTGGTGGCGTGCACAGTCGGTGGCACCGCATGTACCAACGTGAAGAGCTACGACAAGGGGGGTACATGAAGCTGTACCACTTGTCCGGTACGATGTACCGCGCATTAGCTACTGCCACATGCATCCAGCTGTATGCGCCATCATCGATTGCTGATTGGGTAAAACACCGCAGAGAGATATTTTAAACCAATCACAGCTGTCCATTCCATCAACATGCAGCGTGTGAGGTGTCGTGATGATGCTCTTGATCGCATCTTCAAGCCCCCCAAGCACCTCAATGCGCATGCTCATTCTGCGATTGACCGCCTGCCCCCTGCACCTCGTCTTCCTCTTCTATCTCTTCATCAGTCGTCCAGTATGAGCGCCGTGCTGTTCGTTGGCACTTATACACAGCCACTCGACCACGTCAACGGCAAAGGCAAGGGCATCTACTCGTTCTCGCTCGACACGACGTCGGGGGCACTCGCGCCGCTTGCCGTGACCGAGGACATCGGCAACAACCCATCGTATGTCGCGTGCTCTTCGCGTGCCCTCTATGCCGTGAACGAGGACGCTGCGCCGCAGAGCCAAAGCCCGGACAAGACCACGGGCTTTGTGCGTGCTTTCGCCATTGAAAATGGTGGCAAGCTACGCGCACTCGGCCAACGCGAGACGTTCGGCGCGTGGTCCTGCCACGTCGCGCTCTCGCACGATGGCCAGTACGTCGCGGTCTCCAACTACGGCGGCGGGAACTTGGCGGTGTATCCCGTGCAGGCGGATGGTTCGCTTGGAGAGGCATGCGATGTCAAGGCCTTCAGTGGTGCCAGTGGTGCGGTCCCAGACCGACAGGAGGCGTCCCATGTGCACAGCGCCAAGTGGGTGCAGCATGCGGATGGCAGCGAGAGTCTGCTCGCTGCTGATCTGGGCAACGACTTCGTCGCGCAGTTCGCCATCGACAAGAACGCGCACAAGCTCGCGCCACATACCGCCACACCGTTTGCCAAGCGCCCTGCTGGAGCTGGCCCACGCCACATCGCCATGCACTCGACTCTGCGAGTTGCGTACGTGGCTGATGAGCTGTCGAACACCATTGGCGTGCACACTATTGACGCCACCACGGGCGCTCTGTCCGAGAAGTGCGTCCAGACGATCTCGATGCTGCCAGACGACTTCAAGGGCGACAGTCTGGCTGCTGACATCCACGTCTCGAGCTGTGGCAAGTTCCTGTACGCTTCAAACCGCGGCCACGACTCACTGGTGAGCTACCGCATCGACGCTGCTGCTGGTGGTAAGCTCGAGCGTATCGGCTTCGTCTCCACGCGTGGCAAGGCCCCCCGTGCGTTCCTTGTGCATGGCTCGTTCGTGCTTGTGGCCAACCAGAACTCGGACACTATCGAAGTGTTCGCCGTGAACGAACAGACGGGCGAACTCACGTTCACGGGCCACAGTGTCGCGTGCCCCACGCCTGTGTCTCTCTGCGTCGTGCCATCCGTCTAATCGTGTCGAACAAAGAAGTACTTCAAGTAGTAGCTGACTAGATGTAATAGAGCCATCCGCTATGATGATGCTGTTGGAGTCCTCTGTCTTCATGGCGTAGAAATGCCGATGCCCGTCCGTCGTCTACACTCTCCGTTAGATCAGAACCGGCTGCATGCGCCGTGGTGAAGGATGTTCATCGATAACTTACACTTCGATTGCGACCTAGTAGTAGTGTGCTAATAGACATCATGACCTCATGTTGAGATCTTAGCACGTAGCAATAACTGCACGCTCCGTGAGTCGTTCTCGGGCGTTGGTACTGGTGCATGAGCTGGAGCTTTGGCTCCGGTAGCGGCGATAGCAGTTGCTGCTGATGGTTGTGACGGCAGAGAACGCCACAACGCACCTCCCTTCAGGGTGCACGTGACCCACACTTGAATCCACTGGCAGACGCTAAGTTCGGCTCGTGCAACGTCAGCACCCCCATCTTCACTTGAGTCTTTCGTCAAACTGCTAGAATAACTGAGCTGGATTGGCACTTGCTGGTTGGCACCAACTGAGCCTTTCATCGGCTCGATGGAAAACAGTTTGGCGTATTGTGGCTTGGTTAAAGTCTCGTCAATCATGAACTCGAACGAGCCGACCAGAGCTCCTGATGCAGCAGCCTTTTGCGCTACTGTCTCATCATCTAGATGACTACTAGGAGCAGCGGTGCATCCAACAAACACGACACGACTCTCGTTCAACGCGCCACAATCGCCGTCAAAAACTATTGTCAAAGGTGTCGGAGCCTTCTTGATACCAGGAGCGGCCTGGGCGAGTCCTAGTACTCCACCAGTCGTGAGAAGGCTTGCAATATTGATTGAAGGTGGCACGTCAAAGAAGTCTTCGACGGCTGGTGCCGCGAACAGTTTCGGTGGCTCATGGGGGTTGAACACGTACACCTGGTTCTCCCAGCACCGTCCAGAGAGGGTGAGGATGTGCCGCTCAGACTCATTTGGTACTTGAATCAAGTACTTTTGAGCATAGTGCTGTGGTCTTTGGTGGTCAGGGTAGAAAATCGCGCGCACCAACTGGGTTGTCTGTGGTGGAATCACAGCTTCATTCGGGGAAAACGTAAAGACAGGCAAACCTGAGGTGGTGATCGGGACTTGCGGAAACGACAACCCAGTCTCGTCAATGGGGATGATCTTGAGTTTGAGAGGGAACGCACTCACATTCGTCAGCGTCACCTCACACATCGCTTTGTTCCGTGCTAGCACATCTTTGAAGTCGATGAACCCATCTGGTGGCTGGATTTTGAGACCAGGATTTACACCGGCACCTTGAAGTGCGACACGGATGACGCCAAGCTCAACACACGACAGCTCCAGTTCGTCCTCGTACTGAATTGGGGTTTGAGGAGTGAACCCCACTTTAACAATTCGTGTCCCACCTTGACTGGCAATAACACGCTGCAAGCTATTGATCATATAGAAGCCACCGGCAGCATGCAGCGCGGAGGCGCGCAGCTGAACGTCATGCTTGCTGTTGTTCGTGAACTGGAGCTCCCTATAGACAGTCTGCCCGATGGCAACATCACCAAAATCGAGGTTCTTAGGTGTAGAGTATAGCTTCGGCTCAATCACTGTTGTTCGAACTTGGAAGGCAACAAGGGATGAGGTCATTTTAGTTGACTCCACAACTTGACGGAAGCATAAGACACTCCATGTGTGATGTATGCTTCGCTCTTCTGCACCAACTCCATCTGTCTCCCACCATGGTGGCGGTAATGTTGACGAAGTTGATTGAAGATTTTGTCGGAGCGTTTTTGAAACAGGAGTGGCATCTTTCTCACTGTTCCTTACTGTTACACTATGAGCAGCAGTCGTCGCCCCCTTCACGTTGTCGCCATCTACCACGAGACCTTCATAGACACTTTCAGGGACCGCAAAAATCTCCTCAGAAGCGTAGAACTCGATTTCAATCCTTTGACTCTGACGCGCCTCAATAGTTGCAACGCTTGGCGTGACGCGAAGCAAGTGACTGGCTTCTACAGGTGTAATCAGCTCGATTGTTTGGGATCTGTCGCTGTTGTTCTTGCATATTACACTATGCATTTGACGCTGTCCGAGTTGGGTAGCTGCAAGTTGGATGACAGAGTGGGAGAAGGCGAGAGGCGAGCTGACGCATTCTCCATGAACGAGGATCGCATACTCTTCGTTCATTGTCGTTCGACAAACAAGCTGAGTGGCTAAGATTGTTGCACTAGCGTTTGGATGATAAACGACCCGGAAGCTCTTCATCTCGGTGGGTAACAGAGTCGCCATCCCATCATCCGAACAGTTAGCAGTCGTTTTCGGGTTTTCCAAGTGGACTTCGGTAGGCAGCTTTACGAATGCAAAACGTTGAGGCAGCCTAGACTCGTTGATAATCGTCAGCATGTGAGCAACACTGTGCCCGAGCACACAGGCACCAAAGTCCAATCGCCGTAATGAAAAAGACAAACTGGAAGTCGACACTCTCGCTGCCAAGACGAAGTAGACTGGGACTACTTGATCTGGCACCACAACTTGGATGGGGACAGCAAGGTATCCAAGCGCAAGGCTTCCATACTTCTTACTCTCTAGTCGCCTCCACATCTGCATATGTGGGCGGAATTTAATCTGAACAATAAATTTGCCGACGTTTTCTTCATCTGTTATACCCGTCGCAGCCTGGACATAGCCAATGTTCGGATTGAACTCAAGGCACTCTTCAAGAGCTTTAGGCACCCGCACTTGCATCTTCAATGCGACATTGCCTCGATTACAGACAACAAGTTGATGGCGGTAAAGACGATTGTTCAGGCAACACCGAAAGTCAAGAACCGGATCTTGTATAAATACTGGAACTTTAGTTGCGTGGGCTTCGACACTTAATGGCATTGGAGCTAGCAGGTCTGGTGCCCAAAATGATGTTTGGAAGCTTGACAGCGAGTCAGGAAACTCCACGACAAAATCCTCATTTTCAATATCGATCGGAGATGCTGGTGCAAAAGTGAAAGCTATCATTGTGGTCGAGTACGGAGAAACCGTGCCCTTCAGAGTGTGCCGTATCGGAGTATTAGCCCCATCGGGTTTATACACTGTCGCCGCTATAGCAGCATCGAGGATCTTCCGCTCTTCAGCGGACAGCGGAACGAAATCGCCTGCAAGCGACGGCTCTCCTTCAGCCTCTCTCAAGTTCGAGATAGATAAATCATCACCCCCCGGATCGACCTCATCAGATACATCGTTCACCCCGTCTTCATTATTTGCATCACAATCAACAGTATCGTTCATGACACCTTGAGAGTCATCGCTGGTATCATTGGCAACCAGTGAGCCATTGGATGGGTTTGGTGTCAACTTGGTTTGCTCATCACTCGGAAGAGGTGTTGCACTAATCGTTAGAGACTCCTCCTGGTGGAAAGCTTCTGCTTGAAGACTAGTAGGATCGTCATGCTCTTCATCGACTTCAGGTCCCCTTTCGTGGGGTTGCTGATCTGTGTGGACACGCCGGACTAAGAACCGTAGGGGAAGAGCTCCGCGGTTTTCTAGTTGAAGCGTGAGGACTTGTTTCTCTCCAGCGACAACGTTCTTGAATGTGACTTTTCGCTTCTCCATGAAAGGCACCGCTTTCTGGCATGTACACCTAAGCGGAATGGTAAACGGACCTGTCTGAGCCATAGCTGGAATAACACTCATGATATCACGCGCTTGTGTAGCGACAAACGTGATAGTGATCTTGCACGTCATACCGGCAGACATTCTTCCTGGTCGCTCGTAAGTAATATCAAAATACTCTTTGATGGCTGCATCGAGATCTAGTAGTTTGAAATGGTTGAACGTGTTGGAAACATTGGTCAATGTGAATGTAAGCGTCATCGGCACACCAACTTCGAAATCCTTGAACCACACTTCTTCTGGATCAGCTAAGAACGGTCTACCAGTAAACTCTCTTCCCCATACGACTTGCTTTTGGAATACGTTTGCTTTCTGCTTTTCGCGAGCTTGCTGTAGCATTCGCTGCTCTAAAATACTTTGCCGTGGTTTCCCAAATCCTTTCTTCTTCGATCTAGCGTCGCTTTCATCATTCAGACGCGAATTTACCTCATGCACGGACAGTGACGGCATTGAATCTGCTTGGTTCAGCGCACTGTTCAAGTCCACTAGATCTTGGCCTGGGGTGATTAATGCAGTGACTGGTGCTGTGACCGTTGGGGATGTATCACGCTCGATCATGTTATTGCTGACAGGTGTATCTACGCCGTCATGCCGTCGCAATAAGAGTGGGTATGGGGCCGTGCTTGGGTCATCTCTATGTACACGCTTGCGACGAATCTTCTCCACGATTCGGTGCCGTTGCTCAGCATCATGCACAAGATTCTTGCCGAGTCCAAAACTGCGATCCTTGATGATCGTTTCTTGAGATGGATAAAAACGGTAGACCTTCCCCGTTGGATCTAATGTCTCTTTTCCTGTGCGAGATACAAGATACTGTTTCGTTCTTTCTTCGACAGCTGCACGCCCCATTTCCTTCTGATACTTTCGCTCGTATTCGCGTTGTTCTTGTGCGATTCGCTCTTGGCGTTCCATCCATACTCGCTCAACTTCAAGATGTTTCAGAATGGATGACTGCTTTTGTTGAATGCGCTCCTCAATTCTCTTCCGCTGTTTCGTGGCGGCTTCCTTTACATTTCTTGCTCGAGTGACTTCATATGGATTCTTGCCTTGATTAATCAAGTCCTGGAAGTTCTTCGCATCTTGCTCTTCCACTTCTTTGGTTTTCCGATTCATCAAAGCATTACGCGACTGAATTGCTGTTGACGATTGATCAATTGATCCTTTTAAGTTCATGATAGCATCGACACGCGCGCTTCGCTTGTAGCCATTGAGTGCTACCATTGGCGCGAGATATTGTCGGTCTTCCACGAACGACAGATGAAGACGCTCATGCTCAGGCGGACGTGGTTGCGATGACACACTCGTCGCTTGGGCAGATGCCCCAGCATCTTGCTCGTGTCGTGTGCTTGATGCACTCATTTCTACTCCCCCTACACGCGCTTGACATGAAGCAGTCCGAGCCGAATCACCATCTTCGACTCGCCAAAGAGGCGCGCGAAACGTCACGAAAGTTCACTTACCCTAGCGCAGCGAACCTAACAGGCACTCGTTAAAAATGACAACTTGCGAGTCAATGAGAACCAGAATGCTAATCTATGCATGATGCCTTTATAAATGTGTTGTGAAGAAGCAACCTCCTCGTGCTATGAATCTGTAGTCGTGGCAATCCCACCCACCCTGCCCCACCACGACCGCACACATATACACAATACACATACTTCACTGAAACGTGCTCGACCAGAGGGATGAATATGGGCACGAGGCGATCCCAAATTGACGCTGAAGGGCTCCTATAGAGGAGAGCTCAAGCGAGGCTCCTCCATGGCGTAATCAACATCCAAGGGAAAAGTTTCGCCGAATGTCTCGAAAACGCCGAGGTGCTTGTCGCTGCTGTGAACGTACGCATTCATCGAGTCAAGCTAGAAATCAAAATCCAAAATGTTAGGTGTAGAATGGGATCAACGTCAGAGATGGCGGCTCACCGAACTATTGTACATAGACTGAACGGTTGAAGCGCCTTTCGATTTGTCATGTTTCCATTGGAGGGGACCAAACGAGGCAGTGTCAACGTCCATGAACTCAGCCTGGTCGATCTCACTCGTACCATACGCGTCGAGGGTCGCCAGCTCTCGAGCGGCGGCGGCGGCTTTCTGCTGTTGATCCTCTTGCTTTATTGCGTCTGCCAAGTTAGCGCTTCCAAGGGAGGCGCTATCAAATGGTAGGGAGTCGGCTTGGGTGCCGGAGGCAGCAAATTTCATGGCGTCTTCGACTGCCAAGTCCACTGGGGCCACTGTGAACGAGTCAATGGAGATACTCGGAAAAGGAGGAAGCATGCTTGTTACATCTTGCTTGATTGACCCGAACTCTAACTTCACTGGACAATCACTCTCGAGGATTGAAGTGGAGAAAGTATCTGCTGGAGACCGAGGACTGCGCTGCATCATTGACATCTTCTCTAAGTGCTCAGTGAGGTAGATCGCATCGTGGTGATTCATCCAGTCATCTCCTTTAGCAGATTCACTTCCATTAACAGGTGACAAACCTGAATCGAAGTCGCCCGGCTCAACAAAGTCTAGTGTGCCATCTCCCGCATCTGATGTATCACAATCTGCGAGGACAGACAATATGTCACTGTCGATAGCTTCCTCGACACTTGACGCAGGAGACACAGAGTGTGCCGCGTCTGCAATAGCGCGGGACCAATCGTATTGGAGTCCTGATGAGTGCGGGTGGCTGATGCCGAAGCCGACACAATCGCTCATGCTTCGATCCAAATGGGGCTGATGAGTGTCTTCCGTAAACATCATGGGCATCATTAACTCGTTCAGTGATTCAGACTTCGAGCGACTTTTGCTGCGTCGCAATGGGGGTTTTGTAGATCTAGGTGTGCCTGCTCGGCAGCGCCGCGTTGAACCCATCATGTACGTCTTCGTCGAGGGAGTCGTCGGGGGAGGAGTCGTATACTGAGCCGCCAATGCACGCGCTGAGGCCGAGAATGACACCGGCATTGAGTTCGATCGAGCTCGTAATTGACCTTGACGTGTTGCTCCAAAGTGAGGCGTTTCACCGGCCGATGCAAGTAGAAACTCATTGGTAACAGCATCATTCTCTGGAACCAGATTTGTAGCAGTGACGTCAAAAGAGTGTCGTCCACTCAAGTCAGTTCCAGCGGGTCGAATGGTGATGTTACGTGATCCCGAACTACCAAGTGTGCCAGACATTCCTGCCCGATGGAGCTGAAGGAAGAGACTGCTGCTGAGCTTGGCCGATCCAGCCTGGGCCGCTAGCTCGGCTGGCGATGGGCCTTGCCCTCGATGCTTTAGCCTCTGATGTTGGGTCAGAGAACCTTCCGATCCGTACGCCTATTGGATACCAGCCACGTCAGTCAACTGAGTCAGGTCCTCATATCTCTCCACTGTACGCTCTCACCTTGACACAACCAGGGTATGTGCATGGGAACTTGCGGTCGATCTGCGCAGCCGTGCGTCGACGACGCTTCTTACCAGTGCTACATGGGGGGACGGGGGTTTTGGCCTCCGATGAAGACGTCGAAGTCGTGGTCGAGGCCGAGCCTGTCGAATATGCCCGCGGCTTGGTCGTTTCTCCCGACGACGGCAAGTTCATCGTCTCAATCCGTAGCTATCGTAACCAAACACAAGCGTCAGACTGCCACTCTTCCCTCCGTGCCCATGGCTACTGAAGCGTACGTCCTGCGCGGCCTTGAACTTGGCCAGATTGCTCGTGGCTCCACCGCCTTCGCTGGGCTTGGCAGTGTCTTCGTCGCTGCTCCTGCCGCTCTGGTTCTCCCCTTCATCCGGCGGCACTTCGGCCATCGCAACGTCTTCCGGCATCTTTGTCGGTGCCTCCGCCGCGTCTGTTGGCGTGGGCTCCTCCATCTGCCTTCGTCAGTTCGTCACCAATTGCGTGCGTCTCTGCTTGGGCGCTTGGAGTCTCGGCTTCTTCGTCGCGCACGCGCTTCTCGCCGCCGCTTCTCTGCTTCTGCATAGGCATACACACGGCACATGAGAAGGAGGTTGCTCTGCGAGGAGGGACGCGCTCGTTTCCCTTTTGTCACCCCTCCGCCGACTCGCTCGGTCCCCAGTGAGCCACAGGCGGACTACCGTCAGTCGTGCGAAGGGGAGGGAGGGATGACCTTGCCCTTCCCTCGTGGAACAAATTACACGCGACACCAAGGGGACTTGCGGCCGCCTCCGCACGCACACTTACCTGACACGCGTTAATTC
>KE463961.1:0-14400 GCA_000387445.2 Pythium aphanidermatum DAOM BR444 | reverse complement strand
TGCCCGTCCGCGAGTATGCCCGCCCGGCGTTTCTGCTCCTCTGAGAAGCCCATCATCTTGGAGATAAGCTGCAACACCTCGTCTTTCTTGTCACTTTCGAGATACGACACGACGAGCTGCGCCGCCAGTCGCTTGTCCAACACTTCTGTCTCCGAGCTGAAGCGTTTCGCCGAGTTCTCGAGTGCCTCACGCAGTTGCTCACATTCCTGCGTGCGTTTCGATAACACTTCCATGACTCGGCGAAAATCTTCTTCCGAAACCCCGGATTCATCAGTGGCTTGTGGCGTCCGATGAGAGGCATTGTCTCGATGTGCTTCTTCTAACGCTTGCTCCAGGGCTAGCAGACGCTCTCTCTGTTGCTTGTGGTCGGATCGGAACTGAAGCAGCACCTTGTCGAGTGCCTCAAGCTCGCTTTGAAGCCGCTCAGCGTCTTGTATGGCGATCAGTTTATCTGCTTCGCACGACGAGAGTCGTGCCTGAAGCTCGTACAATGACTGCTGCTCTGAAGATAAGACTTGAGCTTCGGTGGTAGCCACGAGCTCTGCCTTCTCCTCTTCATTCTGCTTTTTCATTGCTTCGGCTTGCTCAAGGAGCTCCAAGTACCCCTGCTCATACTCTTGAGCACTTTTTTCAAGCTCACGCACCCGGCTCTGTAGTTCCTCATACGCAACTTGTAACTCAGTAGCTTCTTCACAGCGGCGTTGCAACTTTTCAATCTCCTGTTGTTGGCTTCTGCATGCTCTATCGAGGTCGTCTGCCTATGGTAGACGCAAAACCGATGAGTATAGGTTGTGTCATCATCATTCCAGTGTTCGTCATACCTCATTGTGCGCATCGTCAAGCTCTTTGCCGAGATGTACGAGCGTCTTCTTTAATTGATCTTCACTCGCTTGCAAACTCACAATCGTGCTATCACGTTTCTCCAGCTGCGCCATCAAGTCGGCTTCCCGATCGGCCAAAGCACAGTCGTTCTTTCGCTTACTCGCTTGCACTCCTGACAATTGCGTTTGCAGAGCGAGGATGGCTTTTTGATTCTTTTCATCTTTTTCAGTGAGACTGCGGACTTGTTCTTCTAATGCCATCACTTGGTCTGCGTCGGCTCGTCCACGTGAGAGACGATGGCTCAACCCACGACGCGTTGAACGTCTGTGCAAAACGCTTCTCCCTGACTGACCACTGGTTCTTCATTCATCTCAAAGAACGACACCAGACTCGTACGTAGCTTCGAAAAAAGAGCTTCATGACGCTCAGCTCGCGCTCGCAAACGATCGGCGAGATCCTGAATCTGTGACGCCACCTCGCCATCCGTCGCTCGCACTTCGAATGCCTGTCCATCCGCTACTGCCCGTGACAATAGAAGTGCTGCTTGGACCAGTTCCGAGAAGACAGACTCCTTCGACTCCTCACTGGGCATGTCCTCACGCTCAGCCGGTCTGGGAGAATCAGTTGCTTCTCTCACCTTGGCCCCTAAGACCCCACACTGCACAGTGAGCTCCTCCACTTGCCTCTGCATCGCTTCCAAACGCTCCCGTAGACGTTCATTCTCCGTCGTCAGTTGGCGCTTTGCATCCTCCTCGCTTGCATTTCTGTCTTTCAACTGCCGTAGCTCTTCGGCCAAACGCGCCAGTTCCTTATCCTGTAAGCCCTGTTAGCTCTCTGCATCCATCCATCTCTCTCTCTCTCTCTCTGTCTCTCTCTTTGCGCTCACCTTTGACTTCATTGCCTCACTCTCACTCGTCGTCTCCGTTGATTTCTCCGACAATGGCTCCACATTTTGCGCCTCCAGCTCTCGAATCTGCCACCATCCAGCCGTGAGTAAGCCATTACCAGTCACTCTCATGCATCTGAACCACTCACACGCTGTTCCAACTGCTCGTTCTGCTTCTTCTTCTGCAATAGCGCTCGCTCCAGCTCGCTAATGTACCGCTCCTGCTCATCGTCGTCCTCCGCCAAAGCGTCCTGGTCGTGTTTCTCACCGCCACTGCCATCAGGCGGAGCGACGATGTTAGTGAAGCGCGACCACAGCTCTTCACCGACGTTGGGCTCTGCGTCCTCTGGCGGCGCCACCATCTCCGCCGCGTACTCGGTGAGGCGCGACCACATCTCGTCTTCGTCTTCACACTTCCAATACTGCGACGATTCCAATATTTTATTGCTTCACTACTAAGTTCGCATTGCCTAAGTTCGTCTCTTCATTAAGTGCGTCGTAACCTCTTGGTGCTAAGTTCGACTGTCAGAGGTTACGCTCTTCCCTTCACCATCATGACAATGGCGCGTCCTGTGGCATTGGTGACCGGCGGGAGTCGTGGTATCGGCTTCGCCATAGCCCAGCATCTGCGCGCTGACGGCTGGCGTGTGGCGATTACATCGAGGGATGTGGAGCGTGCAGCGGAGGCTGCGGGTCGTCTCGGGGGATCCGAGGTGCTGCCGCTGGCGTACGAAGCTCCGCGTAGCTTCTCATCCGATGGCCATGAGGACGCTGCCAAGCTCGTCGCGCACGTGGCCAAGGAGATGGGACCAATCAGTGCGCTTGTGAACGCTGCAGGAGTATCGAAGGACAGTCTGCTTCTGAGGCTCAAGACACAGGAGCTAGAAGAGCTGCTGCTGACCAACCTTGTCGGGCCGATCCAACTGAGCAAGGCTGCCGCCAAGAGCATGCTGCCACAGCGGCGCGGTATGGAACGCGCTTGGTTTCTCCTTCCGACTTGACGCTCATGCGTTGATGGCTGTCACCTGTAGGCGCGATTGTTAATATCGGGAGCGTTGTCGGGTCGAGCGGCAACACAGGGCAGACGGCGTACAGCGCGTCCAAGTCCGGACTCATCGGCGTCACACGCACCCTCGCGAAAGAGTTTGGCAACCGCAACATTCGTGTCAATCTCGTGGAGCCGGGCTTTATTGAGACAGACATGACGACGGCAATGAACGAGGCGGCACGCGACCGCGTGCTACAGGGCATCTCACTCGCGCGCTTTGGACAACCAGACGAAGTCGCAAAATTGGTCGCGTTCCTGGTCAGTGACAAAGCGTCCTACATCACCGGCCAGTGCATACGTGTCGATGGCGGCTTGGTACTCTAGAAGGGGACTTCCATTGATCAATAACACTTCCAAGTGTCGGGATCTCATGATCGTCCCGTGGTAGCATTGAAGACTGGTGGAGGCATGGTTGCGGTTTGGGCATCACCTGAGATAGGTTGTGAGGACGGTCGGAATGAGTATACTTGCGGATGGGCTGATGATCTTCGATGATGCGCGATCTGAGCTTCATTGATCTCTTTGTTCAGCCATGTGATGACTGACAGGACGCGCATCAGTGAGTCCTTGTGGTGAATATTCGTCAGATACAGACGCTCACCTTGTTGGTTCGACGCCAGAAGCTTATTACTCTCTTCAAGCTTGGTCGTGAGCTCGCGTACTCGCTCTTTCAAACTCATGATCTGCTCGTCGCGTTTTCGTAGATCATCGCGAACCCCCTTGAGCTCACTCACGGTCTCATCACGCTGCATCTGCTTCTCTTCAATCAGTTGTTCTTGTTGTTTCAGGATTTTGCCCTTCATCTTCATCTTCGCTTTCAGAGTGCGGTTCTCGTTTTGAATCCTCTCGATGATTTCGTTGCCCTGTGAAATCCGGTGAGCCCCCTTCTCCATCAAATCATGACATGATACTCTCCCTCACCTTGTTGATCTCAGCCACACTGAGTTCTAACTTTTGCTGGAGACGCGCATGATTGTCGCGGTACATCTTCAGCGATTCTTCGATTTCTTGCTGCGAGAAGGGGTCAAATTATGCATCGAGACACTGAAGAGAATAACTCCTCTCACCTTGTGAACTTGAGCTGCTTGCAGCAACTCCGACGTCTTGATGATGACCTCTTCCTTATCAACCACCTGCTGGTTCAGAGCCGCAACCTTCATTTCAAGCTGGTTGATTTGCTTATCCTGTTGGAAGACCTTCTCATCGAGAGTCTTATTCTCCGCGCGTAGCAACCCCAGTTCTTCCGTTAGTGCATTTTTCCCGTTTGACAGGTCTTTCGATTGACTTGAGAGCTGTTCAATCTGAAGCTCGTACTGATACTTGGTCTTGGATAAAGTCTGCACCTGAATATCGCTTTCGTCGGCCTTTTTCCGGAGTGCCAGCACCTAGTCATCATAGGAAGTCAGCATCAATTCAGCCACGAAGCATGATTCATTCGGCGCACCTCGCTTTCGTACTTGGCTACAAGAGCTTCAATCTTGGCGTTCAGCTCATCTTCCCGGGCCTTCAGGGTCGTTGCAGCTCTCTCCCGCTGGTCAAATTGCTCACTTCAATAACACAAACGTATAAATATGATCCAACACACGAACCTCAGCGTTGAGATCGTCCGAGAATCTTATCTTCTCTCGTGCAAGCTCACTCTCGGTTTGCTGTAGTAGTGTGTCGAGTCGCTTCTCGAGATCCTGCTCATGTTGCTTCGTGCGTCGCAGGTCACTGGTCGTCTGGGTCAAGTTTGTACTAAGAGATCGCTTCTCGCTGTTCACTTGTGCCAGGCGAGCTGCTAGATATGCTTTGATCGCAGCGTCGTCACCAGGGAAGAACTGAAGCGACAGGTGCGTCAAGTGCTTGAATGGATTCGTCTCCACAATACTGAAGACCGAGTCTCCTTTTGCGTCGCAAGTGTTCAACACAGCGAGATAACTGAGGGAACAGCCATTTGCATCGTCAGCTTCCAAACGTTTTTACCGTATTGCCACATTCGACAGACCTGAGAGGCACAGGGCCTTGTGCCCTTGATGTCGCCTGCTTCTTCCCTCCCAGCCGACTAGTTGAGAGCATTGTCATGGCATTCACCCCGTCACACTCGCTCTCTTCTTCACTCGCTGCGTCACCAGTTGCTTCTCCACTATGTTCATTGTCCGCTGCCGTCTTACTGTCCTTGAGGCAGCACTGCAACAGCTCGATGAGGTTGCTCGGGAACGTCTGGAAGTCGACAAGCAGACGCTGCTGCTGCTTCAGCTCATGGAACTCCTCTTCCGATACACTCCACAGATACAAGAAGTACGGATCTACACCATCATCGTCCGTGATTTCGACGCGGAACACTCGCTCCTTCTGGTTCTTGGATGCATTTTGCTGCATGCCCATCACATCCCATTGGCGTGAGAACGCCATAACTCCACTTCTAGGCTACTGTTTAAGCAGAACGCACCCGCACTCCATTCAGCAGACGGATCGTTAGCGGTTGGAGCTTCTCATCGCGGTCTGGGTACTGCACAAGCACGTGGAAACGCCGGTCAAAGAGCGGCTTCTCCCGGTCAAACTGCTCCATTGTGCTGATCTGCTGACTGCTTCGAATCGCAAATTGCGCGCCAGGCGGAGGTGGCACGAATGTCGTACGAAGGTAACCCAACCCTCCGACCTGGCGTTCGAGCAACATTGTGCCACTTCAACCTTTCGTGCAAATGGACGCGACCGCACTGAAAATGGACGCGAGCGTGACTTCTCGCCGGAAACGCGCGTCGTTGTGGAGCCCACAGCGATGTTCAAGACGCAGGACCATGCTCGTTGTGTTCCTCGTTGCATGCGCTTTCCAGACATGTGTCACTCGGGCCGTGCAGACGTCGTTTTCCCACTATTTCCCGTATGAGAACAGCCAGCAAGTGGTCTTGGACGACTCGGACGATGGCGTCACGAGCAACACTACAGAACCCAAGATGATGGAGCCGGCGTCGCTCGAGACGACGAAGAAGTCGTCCGGCATACGGCGCGATAACTATGGCTCGATTGGCGCCATGGTGCGGTGGAACTCGTTCACGATTCTTCCTTCGTTCGGCATGGAGGCCGGAGCGCGGGTTGAACTCGAGATCTCCAACCTCACGTACACGTTCTTTCCTACACAGTACGCTCCAACACAGCCACCGGTCGTGTTTGCACTGTACGATAATGACCAGTGGCGGGCCTTTGCGGTGCTGCAGTTGCGGGACATGCCCCTCAAGTCTCCGACTATCTTGTGCCATTACCCGTCTGCGATGCGCTTCACATTAACCGAGCGGGCGTTCGCCGTCCGAAGAAATACAACGCTCGGCTCTGTACGCATTAGTTTCGACGTGAAGAAGCCGAGTGCGTACACGTTGCAGATGCAAATGTGTGGGGACGCATCCGTGTTTGTGGCTGGTCGGGCATCCATGGTCAATCGACGATTCGATAACGGATTGACAGAACACTTGGCGGTTGAGGAAATCGGACTGATCACAGTCTTTGAAGGTGCGTGCTGGGTGCATCCAACGCCTAACCTGCATCTAACTTTGCGTTTATGTAGTTATGATCATTATTTACTGTGTGTTTACCCTGCTGTGGATACTAGAGGGTTATTTGAAGAGGAAGACAACAGCAGTGAGTTGCTACCGTGTAGAAACGCATGATCGTCAATGTGACCTTTGCTTGTGTTGCAGAGATTGAGTCACGTTTTTCAGGTCGCCCTCCACTTGAAGACCCTTGAGAATTTTATCAAGGTATGCGCCGGAAAAGCCAAACTGAGCACCAGTTATTCACACTGCCTGTAATTTAGCTATGGTATTATCGTGAGTTAAGTCAGCATGGGCACAGAGACAGCGCCTTCAAGATTGTGCGCGATATATCTGAGAGTGCAGCGAGCGCTATACTTTTATGGGTGATGCTGCTTGCGTCCTTGGGGTGGTCGTTAACGAGAGACCAATTGAGCGTTCGTGAGCGGCGTTTCATTGGTGCGGGTTTTCTCTTCTACTTGATTATCGCAACAATCAAGGCAACTTGCAGCGCAGATGCAGAAGATATTTGCAAAGCGTATATGCTCACAGAGTATTTGATCAAGTCCGTTATGATGCTTGGGGTAATCGTTGCACTCAACTTTACGATAAGCCAACTGAGACTTGCTCTCAATGAAGCCCGTTGGAATAATTTCGTGTCCCCACTCATGTACATGAAGCTCAATCAGTTTCAGTGAGAAACGTGGAGAAATGTGTATACCCTTACGGCTATGCTGACGTTCACTATTTCCTGCAGAGGTCTTCGCTACGTCTTTCTCGGCTATCTCTTAGTCCCTACGACTCTTCTAATTGTTGATGTGCGTTTGCATCGCGCAAAATCCTCGCGTATCGTGATGTTTAGCTGTTTCTTTGATAGCTCGTTGTGATCAATCCTCCAGGTTTGTGGCGCTACGACTGGGTGAACAAGTTTTTGAGCGAGTGTACAACACTCGTCATCTTTGCGAGCATTGCGATCAACTTGAGACCGATTGACACCTACATTTTCAGTCAGGTGGGTGATCATAATTTAACGATCATTCCCGGGGCGACTTCTAATTGAGGATGGTATGTAGATTTCTCGCGGGACGAATCCTGGTGGTGGTACAACTCGTCAATCACCACCATCACCAGATTCCCCCATCCCTCGAAATGTTATCGTTCCCGAGGAGATCGTGGTGGCAGATCTGCAAGCGGAACAACGTCAAAGCGCTGTCGACCAAGCTATTGAATCAAACCGACAGCTGTTGCGTGAATATGGTGCATCATCATCATCATCATCATCGGATCCGGTCAGGCCTATTTCTCCAATGTCTCCGCCTCCGCCTCCGACTCGACGTGGAACTCCAGTATTCTCGCCCATGAATCTAATGCTGTCTCCGTCAGGTCGGCATTTATGACCAGAAGCCACAGAGGCAAGTTTTTATTCCTTAGCTTATTTCATTCTTATGCACAATCGAATGCTGTGATCATCGCATGTTGTTTTCCTTCAATAACTAAGGGCAGCACCATCGCACTCATCGCGTCTCGTCCGCTCACAGGCCGTGATTGATGCGATTTGAGCGTCATCTGACTAAATCGTCGTAGCCAAAGAGAAGTCGACTTGCCTCCTACAAAGATCGAATCTGCTATAATCTGTGGTTCTCGAGCAATCGATTCCACAAGCTGCTTCGTTGCTGTTTCAAAGTCGCGACATTCAACGACTCCCAAGGTACCGTTCCAGAAGTAGTCGCCTCGGTCCGCTTGAGTGAGTTCGTCCACCAGCACTTTCGTTGACTGGGGCCCAACATCGAAAACGCGTGCCAACCATTCAACTTCTACGAGCTGCAGCGGTCGGAAGTCATTCGAAGTTGGTGGAGCTTCTTCTCCTTCAGAAGCATCCAACACACGTGCTGCTCCGCTCACGACTTTAGCGTGCCTGATGAGATTGCAGTTCACATCACTGAATCTAATCCAGTGAGAGGTGTCAAATTGTACAACCGCAATCTCGCCTTCGTATTGCTTGCGGCTTTGCCATGAGTCGAAGTCGAGTGGCTCATCTAGGGGTTTGAGCTGCTTTCGAGGCGTCTTCCGTTTCTTCCGTGGGCTGTCGTCTTCATCTTCGTCTTCGTCTTCATCCTCATCGGCATCCTCGTCATCTTCATCCTCCTCTTCACCAATATTGGCATTACTCCATTCGAACGTAGCGTGTGTATCGCCTACAACAAGGTCGAATGGGAGCAAAAGCTCGGCCTGCTTTCGGTATGCCTTCTGGATCAGCCGTTCAACAGGTGCGATGAATCGACGTCCTTCGTATTGTGTCACAGGCTTACGATCGCGTTTGATCTCTTTGATGCGGCTCCTCGTGAACAACACACGATAGATCGTCGCAGCTAACTCACCGACAACATAGATTCGATCGGCACGCTCCAGCAATCCATCCAGCAGACGAAGCTTCTGTTCCAAGCCTCGGCCTCCAACAATCGCCCGTATCGGTGCTGGAGCCCCAGATGCGCCGAAGTCAAGCTGCAGACGTTGGTACCATAGCATGAGCTTCTCACTCAGCTGAGGCCCAACTAGGATGTGCTTCGCAGGCGGGGCGACGTCTTCGCATGAGAGAGTTTCAACTTCATCTGGCGTCAAAGTCTCCACGAGCGGAGGCGATGCTGCGAAGTACACGAGTGTACTCTCCCACCACGATGTTGGGATGAAATCGACCACCAAGTACCGACTTAGCTTCCCCAATTGGCGGCCTAGAGTTTGTGCAGCCATCATCTCTAGCGACAATCCCGGGGGAATATCCACTTTATCTTCTTCCTCCTCAGCGGGTGGGAATGCATCTGCTGGCGGAGGCACTGACACCGCACCTTTGGCTGGTGGGGCGACCATCGGTTTCTTCTTGTCAGTTTTGCCTTTGTCTGCAGCGGCTGGTGTCCCTGGCGGTGCAGGGGCAGTTGAGTCGGCTATCGGCTTCTGCTTTCTGAGTGCTTGGCGTGCAAGAGCTCCGAGGTGTTCCATCAGGATGACTCGAGGCTCTGGACTTGGCGCCTGTGGCTCCTCCTCAGCCGCTGATGGATCAGCGGTCTGAGGTCGCGACGGGCATCTGCACGCATCCTCGAGTGCCTGCAATGCCGCAAGAAACTCGATCTTGCAACCCTCGGTCATAGCTCGTTGCAGCAGTTTTTCAACTCCTCGGAGACTCAGCTGGAGATATCTTTTGCGTGCTGCTTTGAGCCTGACCGTTTCGATCTCCTCTGGATTTGGAGTCGTGTCATTTGCTACTGTTGTAGCCTGGGCTGCAGCAGCAACTTCGAGCTTCTTCAGCGCCTTGGTCATCGGTGGAGAGCTCAGTTCGGTCAAAAGGACGAGCGTTGGCACAAGACCCGACGCCGTCAGTTCATTCAGGACACTTCGTACAGACTTGGCGGCAGTCAAGACTTTGGGGGGGATGTATGTATCGTGATCCAGGAGTTTTTGGGACAACTGCCACTCGAGTGCTGGGTTATCTGGGCTCTTTTGGTGCAGTGAGTACCAGTTGGCGATGTCCAAGTCTACTTGCATGAAAACAACGACAGGCGCTTGAGAAACTTCCACTAAGGCGGCATCAGCCGCGATCACGCGTGGTAATTCTGTGTATCGCACTTTCTCCTCCAGTATTGTGCTCTGGAACTTACGCTTGGCGTGCTCAAATACTCGTTCGCGTTGCCGGTCAACCTTCAGCGATTCATCAAGAGCGCGTACGAGCAGAGGCTGTAGCATCTCGCATGCAGCCTCACGACTGTCAGTGTGGTTGTCAACTTGCATGCGGGCTATGTCGACGACGATCGAAGCCTCACTCGCCATATCGGCGAGGTTATCGGCGAGTGCTTCTGTGAGTAGTCGTGGCTCATACGGCGAGACATAGCTTGCAAGACACAGACTATGAAAGTCTTCCACGAAGTGCGGTTCTAATGCTCGAAGCGAGGCCTGCTCTTCTTCTCGTTTGCGTGCCTTTGTACCGAGAACCCTCTCCATCAAATCGTCTTCCTCCTCGTCATCGTCATCATCTTCTTCTTCTTGCGATGGACTGCTTGGTGCCAATTGTGCTTTCAAGGACGCGTACTCAGTTGATAGCTTGGCATCTGCAGCTATGGCCAACGTTTTGAGTGAACTCAGCTGGAGATCCCATTTGATAGGATACGCCGTCGTATCAGTCGCGTTTGAGTTGGTATCTCGTGGCGTTCCTATCGCTTCGTCACTAGAAGATTCTTCTTCTTTTCCTTCTGTTGTAGATGGGACGACGAGATCTCGAGCTTGTGCATAAAGATCGTGGCACTCGCTGATCAAGTGTTCGCTGTACTGCACGTCCTCAAACTCCCCTCCCCGATGTGTGTCATAGAAGCTACGAGCAGCATCACTCAATTCCGAGAATTCAATGGGGGACGTTGGCTTGATGCGACGGATCACGTCATTCTTGAGCACTTGTTCCGCCATGAAATGCGTCTCTGCCTTCTCCACGCATTTGGCCACTTGTGCTCTCTGGGTGAATGGAATGAAGTTGTCGATTGCCGTGCAGTGCAGTCGAACCGTTGCGGCCGTGTGGCCGTGCTCTCGGACAAGCGCTGGGATCGGTGGATCGAGATCTAAGTGCCACTCCTCCAGCCACACGCCAGCACGTTTCGACTGGAACGTGAACACAAACTCGAGACATTCGCCAGGGAAAATGACGTCCCGCATCTTGGAAATCGACGTCCACGCTGTGCGCTCAGGTTCTCGGACTGGACTTGGGATGTTCTGCGTGAGGCGTGGTGTAATTGTTTCGTCACAGACTTTGACGCGTCGCCATTGGAAGTGCAACGCCGCAGAGCCGTCGTTCTCGAGATAAACCACTTCTTGTTGCATCACATCAACGTCGGTGAAGAAGCTCAGCTCTCCGTACTGCTGCTCGAGTCTTGGCTTGTCTGTATCTGTGTCGACGCGTCCACTCACATCCATGATCAGTCGAAAACTCGGCCCCGTGCGACTTGTTGTCGGTCGATCCGACTTACGAGAGCGCCCACTTGAACGCCCCGAGTCCATCATGTCACCATTGATTTCTTCCGTAAGCGGGAGCAACAGCGACCGAGATGACGATGTATGGCGATTGTTGTCCTCTTCCAGTTCGTCAGCATCTTCATTACCCCGTGATGCCGTCGCCCACTCGAACAAGTCCATAGTGTCGACTTTGAGCTGTCCACTACGATCCAGATCGTTAGTCGCACGTCGACCAGACTCTTCTTCATGAGCCTACCACGTACCTCTGACTCGGTTCGACCTCATGAGGGAAGAGCGCTTCCAACTGCTTCTTCAAACGGCGTTTCTTCCGCGCCAGTGCCTCCAGCGATCGTCTCTCAAGCGATGACAGCGGCTTCTCGCGTGTGACCACTTGGGCCAGCTCCTCCTCGTCCAGGTCGTCGTCTTTCTCCTTGCGGAGATAGTCAAGTGGCCGTCGTACACGCGGTTGGATCTTGGAGCTTTCGCGGATGGGACAGTAGAGACCACTGAAGATGTTGCCCACGGGCACGTACCGCGTGCCATCGTTGCGTAGTGTGACGAGCCAAAAGTCGCCTGCGACTTTCTCCGACAGAGGCATTGCACGCTGGAGTGCATCATACATCTCGATCTGTTCGCGGTACTCGGTTGCACGGCTCATCACAAGCTGTCTCTCCGACTTGCCGAGCTTCTTGGACGTACGCGCCTTGAACTCTTCCCATTCCCGATTAATCTTCTTCCACTTCTTCAGCACGTTCTGCTCACGCTCGTACGCGAGTCGCTCGTGGATTGGCAGCGACTTGAGCCATTTGCGGTGCTGCACGGCAGCCTCGCGTCGCTTCTTGGCGTCTGTTTGTGCTGTCGTTGGCATCATCGCGTTGGGCTGCACTGCATCCCCAGCGCCTCTGTCCGTGGCAACGTGCCGCGCGCCACCGACAGGAAGCGGATACTTCTCGGCCAGATACTGTTCATACAGTGCTACGTCTTCTTCATTGCCTAGTGCTGCGTACGAGCTCAGGCGTCCAGTCTTCTCGTCACGAGGCAACGTCTGGAGGCTGTTGGATGATGTCGCCGAGGCTGCGGGCGTCGCATTCTCCCTCAGATCACGCGCCACGATGATGGTACGCGCACGCTTGCCACTGGCGTTGGACGCGGCGGTCGAGGGCTTGGTGGAGCCCACAGACTGCACGGAAGGTGACGCGTTCATGTCGACGTTTAAGCGTGTGAGCATCCGCGTCTCTTCATGCTCCATTTGTGGTGGTGTGGGCCACACGAAAAGAGCTCCTGGAAGAGATGGTGGCATGGCCCGAGTATGGCGCCCACGTGCCGCTCTGGGCCGCCGTGTACAAGCAAGACACTGGTGCTGTACAGAAGATCCTGGCCAGTAGCTCTGGTGTAAGGCAGGTGAACGTGGGGCATGGACTGCGGATGCAGACGAGCGTGCACTTGGCCGTGCGGAAGGGGAATTTGAAGATCCTCAAGGCGCTGCTATTCGCCAATGCTGACGCGAATGCGCGCATGGTAAGGGGGAAGTTTGGAGGGGAGAAGGAGAGCTGATGAGGCTCATGGTGAGGATACGGTGGCGGCAGCTCGACGGCACGACCCCGCTGCATCTCGCAGTGGAGAAGAAGCGGAAAGACATGGTGCAGGACCTGTTGCTTGTAGGCGCCAACCCACTGCTTCGGAACGTAAGTACATGCAAGCGAATGGCCGACCGCGCGCTGATGTCGCGGTGCGTATGTAGCGCACGAACAGAACAGCAATTGACATGGCGCGAGAGCTTCGTCTCCACGACATCGCTCGGCTGCTGGACCAAGCCACTGATAGCCTCTCTGTTCAACGCGAGGTCAGCAGACAGCAGAACAAGTCGTGACTTTGAGTGGGAAATGCACACATGTATTGCGTCACCATGCGTCTGGATCTCATTGTGCTCCCTTCTAGAACAGTGGGTCGTCCTTCATGGGCGAGCTGCCGCCCTTGAGCGACTCTGGTGGCTCGCATAGGCGGCGAATCAGCGAGTGGTCGAAGTCCTCGCGCTCGATACCGTCGTGGTCAATCACAGGGAACACGCCCGAGTCGGGGTTCTTGTGCTCAGGGCCGACAAGCGGCGGGTTCATCACACTGCCACAACACATCTCCGCATTAGCCCACGCATCGCCTCCTGCCAGCTCCTCTCTCACCTGACGACGTGCAGTTCATCCGAGTCGACAGAGATCTCGACGGGCTCGTTCGCGCTCAATGCAAAGAAACTTCCTTCCTGCAGCTCATGCGCATGTCGTTCGATGGCGTTGTCGTGCGAATCAAAGAGCTGCACGCGGCCGCGGCCCTTCGTCACCATCACAGCGTACACGTGGTTACGGAACTCGAGGCGCACAGGCACTGCGCTCTTCTTGAGCACTTCATGCTGCAAGGAGAACCCACATCCATCGCTGCGTACAAGGTACCGATGGCTCTCGAGTGCGCCGCCCTCCGTCGTCACGACGTGGCTTTCGGCCGCGACGTCGCTTGGTGAGCGGAACAGGAACGACCCCGCACGGGTGGCATGCAGCCCGCGGGTCATGGGGCTACGCTGCGTCGCCAGTAGCCGCTGCATCATTGAGGTCATGCTCATGATCTCTTGCTTCTTCCCCCTCTTCCTGAGGAGAAAATGACGTGTTGGCTGTTTGAGCAATCTTCAACTAGGTACTAAATCAATATATGGTGTCTTCGACTAAGAGCAGATGGTGGGTTACGCACTGATTCAACACAGAGGGTACGATTATCCCACGCATTCTATTTTTTTTCCTGGGATTTTCTTTCCCTCCCCAGTTCATGAGATCCACTTGCTCCAGGTCTCGCTGTCGCCGTCACATGCTCAGCTCATGCTTCACCTGTAGCTGCGTTCACAGCAGCATGTCCTGTTGTAGATGACGAGTAATTTCCACTACTAGTCCGGCATCAGTCGATCGTTCCGGTGCTTAATGTCTCTGTCACGGTGAGTCCATTATTATTGGGACAGGTTCTGTCGCAATGGTGTTTCCAGTGTCGACATCGCGTTGTGCCGGTGTAAATCTTATATCTATTTTGTGGAGCTTTCGTAAGGAAGGGATACTACGCGGGTTACACTGTGTTCTCATTGGTTGATATTACGTCATATTCTTTCGCTTCCGACT
>KE463960.1:36561-52343 GCA_000387445.2 Pythium aphanidermatum DAOM BR444 | reverse complement strand
CTACTCGCTGACCTCATGATCATTTCTTTCATCTGTAGGTTGAAAGAGCGTCTGAAGAAAGAAGCAATCAGGCGCCTCGGATCTAATGCATCTCCTACGACAGAGGTACCAAGATCGTAAAACTACTTTGATACAACATACCTGTGGTGGATCCGTTTGTTTCTGACCTTGCTCCTCCTCAGTCGTAGAATTACTTATGACATTGAGAAGGAACGATGGATTTCAACCTTTACTGAGTAATACACATCAAGCGAATATTGGTCCTGACTACGAATTAGTGTCCCATGGCTTGTGTGGCGCTTCATCTGGTGGACGTCTGCGGTTGATGGTTTCGATCAGCTTGATCTCATCTGCCCACTATTCTGCTTGCTGAGAGTAGCCCGACAAGTGCATCGTAAGTGAGATCTTGGTGGGTCACAGAATGCGTTGACCGTATGCTTACGCTACGCAGCGTTTAGCGGCAGTGATTCGTCTGGACTTGGGTGCCACTGCTTGGTGGGAGCGACACATTCCGATGCTTCGGACGATGTCGTCGATCGCGAAGAAGCTGATGACCTACGATGTAGTGCGACACCTTATATCAGCACTCTGAATACTTACAAGTCCATTGCATCTAAGAGATGCAGGAAGAGGGTCTCTCTTCATAGTGGGCGGCCTGTGTTGTGGTTTTCGTCACTTGAAAGATGACGCTCATCGACGTTGACTATGTTCTGGCGCTGGAATGCGCCTTTGGGTCCGAGGCATCTGCATCTTGATCCACTGTCTGATCAAGGCAAAGCGTTGACTAGGTGCAGTCAATGGGCAGTACAAGCATCTCGATAGCGATGGAATGATCCGAGTTCTGCGTGAGGGCCACGTGCAAGGGCGGTGATCGAGCCCAACATACACAACGGCATGCGCAAGGCGAGCTGGACAGTTTCACACGCGATGTCTATCATGCTACGACTGAGAGTTCCATTCCATATTAATGGACAACTTTCGAGGTCTTGAGCCTTATTTTGAGCATCCCAGTACCCGCTGACGTCGAGTGATCAGCGCTGTGCAAGCTTGTTCCGTGAACCCTTCGTGTTGTTCTATTGTGATATCTACAATGACGACAAAATGGCGTTGTCCAGAAGCAGTCGCGCGGTTTCGTTGTCGGGCTGCAGTCGCAACAGCTCGAGAGCTGCTCTATGGGCAACATTCCATCTTCTAAGGCGTGTTGCGCAAGTGCCCAGGCCAGCAAGAGCATCCAGTAAATGGGGTTTGAGCACCAGTGCATGTTCGTAGAGCTCCAATGCTTTCGCCACATCACCTACAGGAGTAGTTGCCGATGGTCAGTCTACAACGAACACTAGTGCCAGGAAGTTGGTTTCGTACCTGACTTCATCTCCACTGTGCCCAACTTGCTCCAGCCATACCCATAGGACGGGTACTTCTCAACCACTTTCTGCAACGTGTCTTTCGCTAGTGATAGCTCGCCTTGATCCATCTGCTTCAGAGCAACCCGAACAAGATCTTGGGCTTCAGTGCCGCACTCATTTATCCATTTGCCTTCAAGCGCTGCAGTCGCGAACTGGATGACAGTGCTATCTTGACATCGCAGATACTGGATCAGCTGGTCTTCATCTGCGAGTTGCAGCTGGATAATCGACGGAGTCTGTGGTGTGGGTACACTCTGTTCTTCAAGTGGCGCGACATCGTCAGGAAAGCGTTGGGCGAGTGCGGAGCATGGGGTGTGACGCCCTTTTGAGAAACCGTCAAAGTAAATCAGCATTGATGGGTGTTGGACAGGCCGAGGTTCATCAACAAGGCTCAGCTCTTCTTGTGGGACACGATGGAGACGACTGCGATCACCGTGGTAGGAAGTGTCTGGTAGGATGTCGTACGTAACACGGAGCTCGCCATACGCATGGGCCTTTGACTCTGTCCAGGAGACAACCACCCCAGCACCCATTTCGTTTACTTCAACGACATCTCCAACACGATACAGAACACTCTCGGAGCGACGCTGCCATTACACCAAGGATGCAGTGTCAATATACGCGAGTAGATTCAGTGGGAATGTGGTCGCATACCTTTGGCCGAAACGCTCCCTGAGCAGCGAGATCGCGGATCAGTGCGTTGTGATTATCAATGTCGCGTAGGGCTTCAAAGGCTGTCGACACACCGATGTTTACAACGTGTGAGCAACTAATTACCTCAATTCGCGTCAGTGCTCCCACCTGCATCGATACGTTGGTGACGAGCGAGGCGATTTGTGGTGTCGAGAGGCCTGTCGAATTGGGTGCGCACGAGCGTTGCGGCTGTAATTGGGTGCTTGCTCCAGCGCTGAATAACCTCTGCATCATGCAGCCGGCTTTCGTAGCGACGTTCGCGTTGCCAGTCGCTTTTCACTCCTTCATACGAGGGGATAGCACCCGAGCGGATGGCATTGTACAACGTGCGACCGGTGGTGACGTCCTGTTCGAGCTGTCGTGCCGAGTGCAAAAGCGACCTGGTGGGAGCGTACTCTTAGCGTAGCAATGCCTCCGATCAGCTTAGACACGTACTGGTATAGCACCCGCACGAGTGAAGAACTCATGGCGTCTGAAGGGCGCTCACAGGCAGGCAGCCACCTTGAACTTGCCCATCAACCGAAAATGCGACCGCCATTCGTAGAGCCAAACGTGCACAATTTGCTCTTCCGTACCAGATTCAGGTGGGCCATTTGGAAAACACGGTAGGGCGACGCAGATCTGGAACGTAACCTCGATAACCCCAAGCGGTTACGTGCCTGATGTGCGGTGTCCTTTTTTAGTACTCTAGTACACGTTGGGTTACTCTGCTCATAACCGGGTACACTTCCTCATCTTGGGAACAATCTGAAAGGGGTTGAACTGGCAGCAGCATGGCGACCAAGGAAGTCTCGACGATTAGCGCGGCGTTCGACGGCTTTGACGTGGAGGCGTACGCCGCCAAGTACAGCGGACGCAACCGCCTGAACCGCTTGCTCTTCCTGGCCAAAAAGAGCGCAGCACTGCGCCATGACGCGCACGAAGTGCTCTTGAGAGACCTCAAGAACAGCATCAACATGAAGCTGTATCTTGAGGTGGCGGAGGCGGCCGCTGTGGCTAGCGAGGATGTGCCCGAAAGCGTGCTCAATGTTGATCACGCACAGGTCGAAAGCGTCAAGCTGAGTGCATCGCAGCAGCATGAGCGCCTAGAACAGGAGCTCAACTCGTACAAGTCGACGATGATCAAGGAGAGCATCCGAGTGGGTGATGGCGTATATGATGGGGCCTGATACGAGTCAGTTAATTGTGTGTGTCTGTGCGTGGAATAGATGGGATACAACGATCTCGGCGACTTCTACTACCAGTTAGGCGATCTCGCCGCCGCGCTCAAGAGCTACGCCCAGGCCCGAGACTACTGCACCGCCGACAAACATATTATTGAGATGTGCCTTAACGTCGTCAAGGTATCATGCATACCTCGCAGTTCAAGATCGACCGAGCATAGGGACTCACGTGTCAAGTGGCGTAGGTTGGGCTCCACATGCAGAATTACTCCCACGTGAAGAGCTACCTGATCAAATTGGAGCAAGTCGCTTCCACACAAAGTGACCCGCTGTACGTGTGCCTTTCATCGGCAAGCAGTTCCACCTCTGACTCGGGTGAGCTCGCTCTGTAGGTTGAAGTCGAAGATCTCATCTGCGTTTGGGCTTGTTGCACTTCACGAACATAACTATCGCGAAGCCGCAGTGCGTTTCACTGACTGCCAGGCGGAAATCGGCGCGAGCTACAACGATGTCTTGCACGCAGAAGATATCGCCCTCTATGGCGGCATGTGCGCCTTGGCGACCTTTAAGCGAGAAGAGCTCAAGGAAGTGGTCCGTATAATTGAGGACTGCTAGCACAACCTAGAAACTGATTGTGCTTTGTCTGCAGATCATCAACAGTCCGTCGTTCAAGGCATTCCTTGAGCTTGTTCCGTGGCTTCGCGAGCTCATCAATGATTTCTACTCGAGTAATTACGCCGAGTGTTTGCAAACGCTGGAGAAGACGAAGGTTCGATCATTTGCATACCATGGTGCAAGCAACGAACGCTAACATCACCTCAAACTCATGCAGCCCGAGATGCAAATCGATATTTACTTGTCGGGACATGTCGACTCGCTTTGCCGAGAAATCCGCAGCCGTGGCATGGTTCAGTTCTTCCATCCTTACCTCTCGGTGGATCTTCATCAAATGGCGAAGACGTTCAACACAGCAACAGAAGATTTAGAGAAAGAGATCTGCCAGCTGATCATCGCTGGCAAGATTGACGCCCGTCTCGACAGCTACGAGAAGGTATGTTTCCGGTTACTGTCAGTAGTTGACAACGATTTCTCATACTTTCATGATGGATGTGTCTTAGGTTCTTTATGCTCACACCCCGAATAAGCGCAATGCGACTTATCACCGTGCGTTTGACGTTGGACGTCAGTACGCTGCGGAATCGAAGAATCTCATGCTTCGTATGAGTCTCCTTAAGAACGGTCTCGTGATTCGTGACACGTAGGCGGAGTTGAAAGCGGCGTGATCCTCGCGTCGATAATGGAACACTGTTTTGTGACGGTCTATTGTGTGAATTACTGACGATTGTGTGAGGAGTTGTGTCCCTGATACCAAAATAGTGCAATCGAAGCAAGTATCAACATTCGACGCATGCTGTGCAATCATGAGTCCATCACGGCCGCTGACCGCCGAGCAGGAGACAAAAATGACCGCTCCTGCATTCTCCGTGGATGATCTTGGCAGGGCACAGGGCGAGCTCGCAGTGCACAATAGCGCATCAAGGGCAATTCTTGTTCACATCTGCCAACGACTAGCTCGACTCGAGAACGTGATGCGCTCGCTTCAGAATGATATGGTTCGCGTGCGGTCCGACGTGTCAAAAGGGAACAGCGACATCAAGGGGGAAGTATCAATCGTCCATGACCAGGTCCAAACGCTATCCTCTCGCCTGAATGACGTCGCAAGTGTCGTCGATCTATTCCAGAGCGAGATGAACAGCCACAAGAACCACATTACGAGTTTGTCCACATCTGTTGATGGTGAGAAGGCGCGCCTGACTGCAGTGGATGTGGTATGTGCCGAACTCTTGCCGTGGAACAGAGCCAACAGTAACTCTCATGCCCATTTGCATCAGAAAGTTGACAATCAACGGGAAGAGTTCGACACACGAATCCAAGAGCTCAACCTGAAGCTTGATGAGATCCCGCGGGCACTGGCAGCGCTCCAAAAGACAGGTGGTCGAAATCCTTTCGCAGGTTTCACGTTTCGAGCTGCTGAGAAAGACAGACTCTCTCTGGAGCAGCATCGGAATCGGACGGATGGAAGGAAATTCGGGGGGCCCCCTTACACAGATCTTCAACCATTCACAATTCCTGACGATATGAAAGAGAAGATTGAGATGAAGATAAGGGAGAAAGAGGCCTCGAAGCTCGAGGCAGACAAACGCGCCGCAATCGAGCTAGCTGATGCGTATCGTCGACTTCAGCTCGCAGGGTATCCACGGGTGACTGAAATTCACATGAATGTTGAGCAGTGTCGAGAGGAGATCAAGAGAGCATTCGATTTTATTCGGACATCCAACCTAGAGCTTTACGCGTGGTGCGAACGCAAGGTTGAGAGAGTTGATCTAGTGTCGATCCAAAGCGAGATCAAGGCTCTACGAAGTCGTTTACGAGATCTAGAAGGTGGGGTGAAGGGAGGGAGCAAAGCACAGGCCGAAGCAGTTCAGCCCGAGGGCAACAGAGACAATGGACTTCTTCGTGGGTGGAATCTGGACAAGTATTTCAATGTATGCCCCAACTCGCCGGCAGAGCGTGCAGTCCACATTTCAGCCGCACAAGTCCCAGAACTTCGTGTATCCATTTTAGAGATGTCGCGAAACCTCAACTCACTTCGTCAGCAGTGGACCAAGAAGCACGCGCAGGCACTCAATTCAGTGGTGAAACAGCATTTGGAAAAACTAACGGCTCTGCTGAATGACGCGTACTCGTCGACAGCTCAAGAACCCATTGATCTAGATCGCGTCGCTATCTTCGTGGAGAAGATTGCACGGCTCCTGAGTACGGAATTTACACAACAAGTGCTAGAATTGATGCTCCTCCCCAATAGCGGAGACCAGGGAAGTTCTACAGACGTTGTCAGTGCATTGGATCGATACGCGAGTGCTTTCACACGAGCGGCGACTGGACCAAGTGGGAGTAAGAGCCACTCAGGTACAAACAACAATCATAAGGCAAGCCGAAGTATCACAGACCAGCAAAAAGACCTCTTACAGCTAAAAGAAGACGTGGAAAAGCTCGCGGAGCGACAGATGACCCTCGAGAACACTCTGAATTCCTCACCAAAGGGGGAAATGGTTCAGACTAATGCTAGTGCGATGGATATTCGCTTCGCCACGCAGCAACAACAACTACTCACTCTTCAAGACCAGTTGTTACTCGTTCGACGTCAAGCGCTGCAGCATGAGGAAGCTGTCACTGAGCTAGCGAGACAACTGGAAGTATGGAGAAAGGAACGGGCTCCCTTAGGATCCGTAGTCGGCCAACGGATGGCAGGGCATACTCCTTCCTCGTCCACAATTCAACACGGACTGCCTCTGTCTGCCGCCCTACGAAGAAGCAACTCTGGGTCAAGCTCTGGTGGGGAACTTGAGGTGTACATGACGATCAATGGTGTCGATGAGCGGCCCAAGTCTCAAGCCAAACTGGATCCGCTCCAAGTCCAGCGAGGTGCTGATCCAAAGGCCATGCGTCCGACAATCTCTATCCCCGTACCAGTCTCGCGCAACGGAGTGCTCACGAAGATCCAGACTAGAGCCCAAGGCCTCCGACCAAAAAGCGGACTGCAGAACCACGACGCTGTGTAAGAAGACGCGGTCTCTGGGTAAGATTCGTAAATTATTATTGATCACATCGTCTTTATGTCCACACCGACTCAGTGGAGCGGTTCGGACGCATCACCAACGCGCTTAAGATGCAGATAGGCATCTGTGCCGTACCCTTCCATCGAGATGACTTGCAGGTCACCACCGAAATATCTTGCAAACAGTCGGCTAATTGGCAAACCGTATCCTAAGCCGGCAAGAGGGGAATCACCTCCGAAGTCCAGAGGCGCTTCCAGTCGCTCAAACGCGTCAGCATCCGCTGTTGTGTAGAGATAAGACCAAATACGCGGGATGGACGATCTCGGAATGCCTCCACCTTCGTCCGAGATCTTGATCGACACATCCTCGTTGTACTCGCCGTCCGCGATGATGATCTTGATCGGCGGCATGTCGTTATCGATGCCGTGGAATTCCACCACTGCACGCATAGAGTTCTGCAAGACGATACTGAATAATAAGTACAAGGTCACGTAGTGGCTTCAGGACAAGATCATACCTTGATCACTTCAAAGAGCATGTGGTGCAGATGACTTGGCACATACGGCATCGTGAAATCTGTGTGCCCATGCAGCTCCACCTCGGGGGCGTCTCCATATTGGCGGATGCACATGTGTCTTGCGGTGTCGATGGCGGCAATCGCGATCTCTGCTGGTGACGTTGTCTCGCAGATGCAGCCAACCCACCCTTCCTCCTGCTCATGGAGGGCAATGTGCTGGCTCATGAGCATCCGAATGCCAATGCGCGACATGTAGAACGAGTCCATGAACGAGTGGAGGTTCACGAGATCCGCAAACTCTTGCGATCTTAGATACCGTTCCCCGAGATCTTTTCGCATCGCATTCGATCCGTCGTTCTTGGCCGCAAACGAACGGAAGAGCTCCATCTTGAGTTCATGGATGCCCTTGGCCATCGTATACAGCGTACCGCTGTGGCGGTTCTTGATGTTTTCGATAAGATCGCGAAAGCGCAGCTCATCTTGGTACGTCTCGATCTTGGGGAAGTGCAGGAGCTCTTCGACCGAGCGGATGTACCAATTCCGCACGAGCTTGACCGACGGCATGTCGCTGAGTCCATGCGGGAGGTCCTCAAGGTTCTTGACGCGGTGCGCATACCGCACGGGCAGTTCGTAATGCAGGAACTTGGCCGACTGGATGAGTTTCTTGGGCGAGATATTGGTGCCAAATTCGAGCAGGTCCTGCAGCGACACGCCCGTCTGCGGCCGAGCAGCCAGGGCCTTGATTCGCTTCATGGTCTCCGCGGCGATGGGGTCGCCTGCGCGCGTGGAGAAGCCGTAGCGCCGCATGTCCGCCACTGGCCGATTGCACTTGTTGCGCTTTGACGTGCTGCGGCCGGTGGGAGTCGGGAGATGTGTTGTTGCACAAACAGCACAAAAACAGGACGGCTGGTTTCACCTCAAACCTCACCTCGAGGGCGTGTAAAACCTCAAAGAGCGCGGGTCAAAACCTCGCGGGCGTGTTCTTGTGGCGCGATGCCGCCAAGTTGAAGCCTCATTCCGCCCTCGTGACGCGCCGCCATGCTCGAGTCGCGCCGCCGCCTGCTCAACACGGCGCTGCTCGCGATCCTCGTGCGTGCCTCATGGCCTGGGGGCCTCCGTCGTATGCCGCTGACTGCAGTGCTGTAGGTGCTCTCGTGCGCGCTGCTCGTGACGACGCTGTTTCTGCTCGAGACGCCCTTCGTCGGCTTCAATGCGCTCCTCACGGCCAGTTTGCACGTGCTCTATGCGTTCTGCGCCATCCTGATCCTCAACAAATCTCCTTCTGCGTTCTCGGTGCGTGTTGTTGACTGGTGCGTCACTCATCTCTGGACACTGACGGTCTCCATGCCACCTTCACCTTAGATCGGACTGCTGGTGGGGGCGTCGCTGCTCATTCTCGTCCTCTCCCTCGAAGGCGCTGTGTATTGGGTAAGGAGACAGCAATGCCTGATACTCGTGTGCGTACTCGTCTCATGTGGTGCGCGTAGGCTCAAGTGGCACGTAGCTCGACTCGCGGTGGGCTGACGACCAGCACGGTCGCGTCTGCGATCCATGCGACGATCTTCGTCGTGCAGTTGGCGGTGACGTGGGTGGTCGTGCAAGCGAAGGAAGACGTTATTGATACATACGCAGGTGAGATATCATATCTCGGGAACTGTTACCATGATTTCTTCTCATGTATGATGCTATCTTAGCGTACGAGTACATCCCTGATGCGGGATATGCAGACCGCGGGTCGATGTCGAACGCAATGTCACCAATTAACTACCAGGCCGCGGCTCCGACCGCTGATATCTAGCACGAGGCACCAGTAGCTGTTGAACGGGTTGTATGTGTGTTTGTGCTGCTTGAATTCTCCTTAATGATTCATACTATCCTGACTATTTACTTACACGATCTTTCTCAGTACATGAATGCCTTCACTTGTTGACCCGACAATGATATAATCGCCGTTGGCGATCGCTTCATCCGAATCGACAGTCAGCTGTAAGAGACGAAGTGATACCGACAGGAACGGTGGAGATTTTGACACCACGGCCGCTTCGCGAGGAGTGAGCTCAGGCGTCGTCGATGCTGGCATGACATCGATCGTTGTATTGATTGTCTTCGCATGAAAAAGCTGGGAGACATCCAGCACGCCGAAGAACTCGCCTGAGGTGCGCGCTCTTGTGGAAGCAAAAACATCATTTCGAAGGTGCATTTTGATCGAACGATGCGTCTTCAGATACGCTTGTAGCGAGGAGGATGAGGCTGAGAGAAGAAATCGATGAGTGCACGTGAACACCACGTCGGACGCTACAGTGGACTCAGTTCCCGGAGAAGCAAAAGTCGTAGTGTTGTTTGATGCTGCTCGTTCGATTGCAGACCGCCGTTGTCCAAACAACTCATAGTAGCACTCCCATCGGCAATACGGCATCTCACGGCTTTGCAAATTGTGCGCGTGGTTAAGCTCTAAAGCTAGGGACCAGATGTGTCTTGTATGCGACGACATGGTTGTCGGGCATCTTGACTGACTCGAGTGATTGGCGATAGTGTCTTGGCATCGTGGTGATAGTACTGGTTTCTGCATCAAACGATCCATCTGCGATTCGAACTGTGAGGGGCTTTTAGCCGTTGAGATTACGAAATTGTTTTTGACGTTCGTCTCCACTGGCGAAATCATTTTGCTCGTTGAATCTGAGGATACTTCAGTATCTTTTGCGCGTGGCTTCGAGTGTTTTAAGACTATATCCTCACGACTTGCGCGCTCTATCATGAGCTCAAGTTCCTCGTCCATTTCGACATGATCAGTGAGTGACGCAGTTGATGAATCCGGTCCAACGGATTCTGACATTGAGTGAGCGCCGTGCGTATTTGAGTCTGGTTCGTGATCGCCTCCGGGTATGCCATCATTGAGGTCATCGCCACGTGCGTTTGAAGCGTGAGGATTGATAGTAGAGCGGAGGCAGTCCATCCATTCCGATGTTAGTGGATCGCACGGCATGTAGGACGCGTCAGGTATGTAGACACCGTTGAATGCACGAAGACGATACTGAGCGGTGACCAGTTTCGTATCGACGTACCTCACACGCTCCAAGCCGATGTTGCCTTTGATGTTGAACATCTCACCGGTCAGTGCCATGCACGCGTAGAAGTCAATTTTGGTCACGTAAGCGCTTCGGAATTGTGCCATCCGGATTTTGGTAGCACCAAGCAAGACGCAATGATTTGTTGAGTCTCTCTCCTGCCCCAGTCCCGTTGACCGGTTTTGAGATGGTGTCTTCGATCCTTTCGAACTGGGGCGGATGGCCGAACGACGAGAGTGTCCACGTTCAGTACTAGAAGCAATAGGCGGTTCCTGAAGTGGTGGTTCTGTTGCTCTGACAAACTGTATCGAAATGCTGTTGTCTTCGTTCAAGAACGGTGCCAAGCCGCTTGTTTCCTTTAGCTTCGCGTGAAGCGCGGTTCGCGGTGCAAAGAAGTCCACCGTTCGTATTAAATTGATAGGAAGACAGTAATTGCGAGGTTTCTGTCGCGTTTTGTGCGATGCGGAATGCTCAAGATCTCGTTCATCATTCTCATCAAATATCTTGTCGTCTTCATCGCTACTGTCATCCCCAACACTGCTGGTTGCGCTGTGTTTTCGACCACGCGTACCTCTCGGTGCCTGATCGTGTGTTAATACGATGTCCGATGGGTCGACCGGGATGCATTCTGTATATCCGAGCGCGGAGATTCGCAAGTATAACCTTGATGTTACAGTTTGAAGCGCCCGCAATTGCGAAGAAGCTCGAGAGCCAGAAACCGGGGTCATGACTATTGCTTCAACTGGATCTTTCTCCGCGTCGTATAGTTCTGACGGTATGTCGTAGATTCCATTAATTACGAGCATCAATCTGCACAATGTAAGTTGGGCAGGAAGAATGGTCGAGGTGGCGTTCGGATCTATCACAGCACACCGATCATCCAATTTTCCAAGCCCTGTAGCGATCAAGTTTGGGTCTGGTGTCCCCAGAATTTCGGCGAACCTCGCCTCAACTCTCTGAAGCTGCTGGTCGCGCTCGTAGATGGCATAGCAAAAACTGCAAACACTCCATGATTCATAAGCAAGCGATGCGTCGGGTGACTCTCGTGCCAATGCCGAGTTCAAAAACTGACAGGGTTTGTCGGTCGGCATGCGTGACCTTATTCGTAGAAGCATTTCGTTGATCATTTTGAGAGTCATCTTGAAGGACAGCTCGGACTTCGGATATGCCGCCAAACAGCATTTACATTGTACGAGTTTCCGTACCTGGCGTTGAGCCAGTTGTGCCGTATTCTGGGCGATGCGCCGCTCGCGGTCTAGTTCATTGTCGGATTCTGTGGTCTCTTCGATGATGCTCGAGTCGCGGTATGCAAGATACTGCACACGAAGCCTCCGAGGCAGTGAGAAATATGGTTTATCTGAGTCGTTCTTGGCGCGCACTCGAAAGTGCTTGACTTGTAATAGCCACCATTCACCATCCGAGTCTTTCACGAAGTCCGCGACTAGCGTCTGCAACCGCATGTGAAGGCGTTGCTCTACATGCTTGACGATCTATCACAATGGCATACATAGTCATGTCAGCTAAATGAGTGTAAGGCTACAGCCCTAGACGGAAACTAACCCGTTGGTTCAACTCCGACACAGTCGCACAGCCCCGCTCACTCAATTTGATAAATGTGCAAGCCTTGTCAACTTGAACGCTTGTACACACACGATGGACGAGAGGTGCTACTGTCGTTTGTATTGGCAGTGCGGTGTCGCTTTCGGAAGCAGCGGATGCGCCTGCTTCACCACTGATCGAATTTGCATTGACCAGCACGCTCATCTTCCGGCCGCTTGGTTGGCTAGGCTGCGCACTTGAGCCTGCTTCCGATCCCAACGATAGTAGGACCTGCGATACAGTAGGTGTCGGGTCTTGCATAGCAGTCGAGTTGCTAATCATCCATGCGTACGCTGGCTTCCCGGCTTCGTACACAGCTCGTACGATGAATGCTTTCGTTCCGTTTGGCTTCACAAACTTCTGGAGGGCAAATGCCTTGGCGCTCCTTGTCGATGTCACGTTACTGAGAACAGTCTTCAACTCACCCGGGGAAAGAAGCCGAAGTAAGTTTCCCTGGTACGCGAGCGCCATCCCATCACCTCTCGAATTGGGTTGTCGCTTTGGTGTATTTGTGATCGGCTCTTTGCAGACGACGAGCTGGTCCACGTCAGTTCCGCCTTGAGGAATCAGTGTATCGAGGACCATTTTGTCCGAGAAATCCGTCCTCCTCTTGACCAGACCATCGTCGCCAGTGAAGATCCACACTGCGCGACCTGTTTCTCCGTAAACAATCGTGTCTGGTATCTTCATGCGGAGTCCACACAGCGTCTTGGCCTTTTGTGAGAGCACTTCATTGTCGTTATTGGCCATAACAGGGTCCGCTGGAGTCTGCTCACCCGATGCTCCTGCGTTGTCAACCGATGCACAATGGCGGGACTCGGATGCCGTAGTGTCTTTGTTAGCGAGGAAGGTGAAAAAGTGCACACCAGGCATGAAGTTGGCTGCATACAGAAAAGGCGGTGCCGCTGCTGAAGAGTTTGTTTCCGCGAACGATACAATCGCTGCGTCGTTGCGATAGCGTGAAATGCTCCGGTCACCGTGCTCGCGTTCCGCTGCTGCGGCGCTCTCGACCCCACGGGCACGGAAACTCGTTTGGGCGTGCATCATCTCGGCACTCTTGTCGGCTGATTCAAGGGCGGCTATCAACTTGGATTGAACGATGCTGGTCGATCGAGCCAATTGGCCCCGCATGACAGTTGACTGACGTTGCATGGGAGGTCTGGACACGGAGACAGAAGCCCGTGTTGCCGGCGCAACCCCGACACCTGCGCCATTCTCAGAAACGAGGTCATTACTCGGCGCTGTCGTCGATGGAAGTATCATAACTGCAGCCTCACGACAACGACAGCATCGTACAACAGCAACCTGCTGGCCAATTCAGGACGGCGGTCACGACGCAGTGCTCACTCGTTTGGCCAATGGCGTCTCTCGTCTCTAAGCGACCTTCGGCACTTCCCGATGGGACAAAACGGAGCATCGCGAGATATTTTTGCATGTCCGACGTGAGTTTGAACGACTCGATGACACAGAAGAAGTTATGGAATTCTAAAGGGTGCTGATGGAAGCCGATCCCACAGCAGCGCTGATAATCCAGAAGCAGGCTCAGTTCTCACGAGAGTTCTCGCGAACTCGATCGACGACTTTTGCAGCCACAGTTGCGGTGGGTCTCGCACGTGGATCTCAGAGTAGGAGGTGACTGCTGACCTGTGAGGAGCTCAGAACCGATTCTTCTCAGACAACTCACTGGATCGTCAACGGCGTCTCGTTGAATGTACCAAGAGACGACAGGCTCGTGCGCGGGAGAAGCGACTTGAGAGGACGCACGAGTTGCGTCAACTCCAGGAAGAGTATGAGCAGAAGCAACGTCTATCAGAGCTAAAGAGCGAGCGAGAGACGTCTCGCATGAGACGCAAACTCGAACATGTGGCGGCGTCGTACATTCAGCACGTCTTCCGACAGCGTAAGCAGAGATGGAGAACACGCCAAGTTCAACTACAGGCAGCGCAATGCATCGCAGATTTCATTTCTGAATACTGGAGGTACAGACAGACTTCGCGTCAAGCTGCCGCGTTGTCTATCCAAAGATGTTGGCGGTCATATGATGCACGGAAGAGAAGAGCGATGGCTGCACGTGTACTCCAGCGCTTCATACGATCGCTTCTTGGTGCTCGAAGAGAGCGTCAACTTCGGTCTGTACGGACGATTCAGCACTGGTACCGAAACCGGCGCCACTACCTATACGGCATGTCAGCTGCAATACTTCAGCGCGCCTGGCGGTGCTTTCAGCTGCGTGTGTGTCTTCGTCGTGTCGCGTCGACTACACAGAGACTTCGGCAGCAAATCGGCGCCGATCAAGCAGCATCTGTACTGCAGAAAGTCTTTCTTCGGTTCGCCTGCAAGCAGAAGCTCATTCGAAATATGTACCGTCAGGATCAAGACCACGAGCAGTCGATGCAGCGCCTACGAGGTGCAGCTGCGTGCCATCACTTGCGCCAATCCGTGACAGCAGCATTGGAGCGTGCGAAGCGCCTCCAATTCGAAGAGACCAAGCTACAGGAAGAGGTCTCGGCGCTGCGAAGGCGCCTCCGTGACGTCCAGGACAAGTGCACGGACGAAAAAGAACGGCTGCGGCGGTTCCATGCGTGGGCGGACGTCCGCCGGGCCAAGGCCGAGGCGCAGCTCCGTGTCCAACTGAGCGAGTGGGCGGCGCGCAAGCGACTGGAGATCCGCATGGAGCTGGAGCGCGAGCAGGAGCTCGAGCGCCGCGCGCAGCTCCGCGTCCGCCAGCAGCTCATGACGAGGCCTCGCGACGACGACTCGCGCATTGAAGTGCGGTGAAGGCGCTTTAATTGGCTGAAATAAACTGTATTTGGTCCAATCATACGGAAGATCGAGGCCTCAATGCACTGTGATGGGGTGAGTTCACTATGGGCCGAGACGAGCTGGTGGAGCTGCTGGCGCGTGTGCGCCATGGACGCTCGCACGCGGAGCTACGTGATCACGTCCCACGACTGCATGAAGGTGCGCGGAATAGAGTGAGAGTATGGAGGCTGTGGACGCTGATGACGTAATGCGGGCAGCACTGGCGGGCATCCATCGGAAGAAGTCGCACTTCTTGGAAGACGCATGCGCCGTTGTGCTCAAGCAGAGCTTTGCAATCGTTGCGAAAGGAGATGGAGCCGACAGCAGCGATGTAGTGGATGAAAGTGAGCTCGATGTGGTGCTGAACCAGAGCGTATGCGGTCCGAAGGAGTCAATCGGAACGGTAGACGCGTCCGCCACTTGCCGTGCCTTTGTAGAGCCACTGATCTTGGAGCTGCCATCGAGGCAGGCCGACGAGGATTCAGACCTATACCGACAGGTGGGTGAAGAATGTCGGTGATACTGCGTGTGGTGTGCTTATGATGAACCGGTCTACGATAGAGAGCCGTGCTTGTAGCCTTCCTACTTCACGTCCTCAGTCGTCCTGAGCTGTCGAGTGGCTCAACTCAAGATGAAAATCGTCGAGTTGCAGCGCTTGTGCCGCTCTGTGGTGTCGATATGGATATGATCTTATGGACACTGCGGCTACGAGAGGAGCTAAAGTCTTTCACCCGCCTGATGATCCCGAACAAGATGTGTATTGGAAACTCGGACAGCGAGGACGAAGAAACCATCGAAGATGACAGCGCGGATGCAGACGCGGATAGCGACGCTGACGATGGTGGCAATGATGACGCATGGATACTTCGGCACATCGCTGAGCGCTTCGGGCTCGACACTACTCTCGATTATTTCGTCAA
>KE463960.1:23679-36129 GCA_000387445.2 Pythium aphanidermatum DAOM BR444 | reverse complement strand
AGCTTCGCGTCATGGTCCTCGATGGGAATCGTGCGACTAGTGACTCTTGTGGAGTTATCGCCGCCGTGTGTTCTTTCGCCATACTCTCGTTTGTGCGCGATGGGAGCTGCGGTACAAATATTGCTTCAGAGTGACTCCATGATGGTACGTTCATTGGCAAGCGCATGGAAATATCTCTGTTCCGTAATGAGACCGTTTAAACATGTAGATCAAGCGTACCAGCCTTGAAGCTTTGAAGAGCACTCTTAGTTGCTGCACTCCAGGCGGCATGGCCGCCGGCCAAAAGATTGGTGTCGGCGGTGACGACAAGCTCGGGTCATTTGCGCTTCTAGCAGCAGGTACAGGGGACCAAAGGACACAAGTCATGCGATGGGATCTCGGAAGTGCTTACATACTCGGTAGCTGTTGAGAACAGAGATTGGCTCACGCCACTGTTGGAACTGGTGTCGAACACAATGGTCTCCGTTCCTGATGCGTCTGATCGCGCATTAGCTCTGTTAGTGTTCCGACAATTGCTACAAGTTGTTGAGGTGAACCACCGGTAAGTGTCCATTGACTTGTTATAGGTAGTGTTGACGTGCCGACCACAGTTATCGTATATTGTAGATTCTGGCTGATAGAGCGCCTAGTTGTGCGATGCCCTTACGGAAATGTTGCAGCCATTCTTGTTGATCAACTGAGGTCTGATACTTACGCCGCTTGGTCAAACCTCCAGTCATTGCCAATCGACTCTCGTACGGTTGAAAGCTTGCGTCTAGTTTCCAACTCCACGACTGACTCATGATCGTCCACAGCCTTCACGTCAACGGCTTTAGTCAACCTGGCTACGGAAATGGTAGCGATGCTCTGTGAGCGGGACTTGAAGGTGCATGCTGACTTCCTAACTAGCGTTTCGAGTCTCGTGAGATTCGTTCTCATTCGCGACAAGGTGTGATAGGCTGCACTTTGTGTCCATCATAAATCTGACTTGATGCTGGTACTTTCGTTAGGGAAATCGCACAGGGCTTCTCTCATCAGACATGAAGGCAGACGTCAAGCTATCTTTTGAGAAGCTGTACAGCCGGCTTCAATCAACGCTTAGTGAGATGGCCATGACACCCCACGCAAACCATGCTGACCACAATAACGGACACAACCATCATATCCACGACGACAGCACACGCTTATTCCTGGTCGAGGCTGCGTTAGAGTCCACCTTGAGTCTGCTGTGATCACTAGAGTGGAATATTAACACACTGAAGCATTGGGTCCAATGTACTCAGGCTGGTATGCTTTCTGTGAATCAATGGTAACACCGTTGTTTTTGGCAACTTTCGGTTGTAGACAGACTTCTCTGACTCAGTCGAGTGCGGCTCATCTCGGCTGAGTGGCTGGAGCAGGTCTCGAATTGTGGTAGCTAGAACTTCTTCCTTAAACTCGTCGAATCCATTCCTCATAATGTCATATGCACGAAGGATCCCATGCTTCTGTATACGAAACGCAGCTACTTCGGCCAGATGAGAAGCCACATGAACACGACTACGAACCAAGCTCTCCACATCTTTGATATCGCCTGTGGTTTGCTTCGCAAGGACCTGTTTGAGGAAATTTTCATAGTGCGCTCGAGATAAAGCAGAACTGAGCTGATTTGTGGAATCGGATGGGCTACCGTCGCAAATTAGGAAGTAGGCTTTAAACAAAACATCCTGAGCAGGCATCTCAATATCGTTGATCGGAAGGTCCAGAACACTCTTGTTGATTGCGCTAGCGATTTCTTGAATATCAGTACAGGGACTGGATTTATTGTCTTCTTGCTGCTCCAAACGAGCATTCAAATGTTCAATCTTGTTTGATGGTGTACACTTTGTGTCATGTTTCTTTTCTGCGAAAACTTGGAACTGTGCACTGATGAAAATCTGTCGCTCTACACGTTTGTCACTCGAGTTAACTGTTTGCTTATGCAGTAGCTCGATGACGTCATACACTGCATTGGCAAGAGGACGCGGTATTTCCCATGACACTAGTTCTTCCACACCCCTCGCACGATGGAGTATGTCGAAATCGGTATAGCACAATTTACTGTTCAAAGTGCGTGTATATGGTTTGATCGCGTCGTGGACAACTTGCTCTCGGCGAATCTACATTCGCGGAATTATTGCTCGAACTTTGCATTGCACACTTGCGACGGTGTACCTACCTTAGTCAGAGGACATGATGTGTCTGTGTATGATCGCCACGGATCGGTTGAAGCATCTAGTCGGAACACAAATTTTCCTTGAGTGGGGTCAAAACACTTCATCCCTGCAACAAATAGTAGTCGATCGACACTCCCACGGAGACCACCAGGAATATTGGCGAGCATATTGTTTGAAAGGAACTCTCCTGAACGTGGCATTCTGAGTTGCTTTTTTGAGCGCATCGGTTGCAGTTTTGACTTTTGAGCTTTTTGTCGCTTCTTGAGCACATCGATCAGAGGCCGAGCTTCCAGTCGATGAGCTCGCTCCGGTTTCCAAGCGTTTCGCATCAGTGGTGCTCGATTCTTTAGAACTTGCAGCACAGTTTTCACGTTACTTGCATCTCGTCCTTGGGCTACTAGCCCTCGCCTGAGAAACATTGTTTTGTCAATATTGATTATACTCCTGTGAGCCCTTTCACGCACATTACAGCCACCGTTTCAGAAATGTTGAATCCTTCGTAAATTGCTTGACGAATCACATCGGGTGGCAAATCATCGGGAAATACTTCGCTCTTCGAACGGTTTGGACTGAAGCCAATAAGTTCTTTAGACAAAGGCGATTGGATGACTGATTCTGCTAGTGAGAATGCTTCTGCCTCTGGATTTCCTGAGTCCAAGTCAAAGGCGCTCCTTAGACTCAATGCACCCTTGACGATCGGACTTTCCATTGCAGATGCATGGAACCAATGCTGCATCAAGCGATCCTCGTAAGCACGCTTGTCATTGACAAAGGACTTGACAAATGTTGAAGCGTCCTCGTTTTCCTGGTGTTCACGCTCTTGATATCTCTTGATGGTTGCATCGGTCTCAAATAGAAGTCTCCATATGTCGCCATGACAAACAAATCGATCGAATAGTTCGCGAACCGGTTGCGACAGCATTCCCCTATACCTTACTCTTCGATATTGCAGTCGCTCGCGTATCCCTCTCCAATATCGTTGAATGACCAGCACTGCTTTGTTCACTTTGCGCTCATCGTTGGCTGTTGCGTCACGATGCCGAGTTCTCCATAGCCAGAAAGCCAGTCGACAAACAATCTTCTCAGCTATCGTAAAGAGCAATGCTGCCGCTCTAGTCTTGACTATCCTCAGCTTCTCAAGTTCCTCCGCCCACGATTGTTTGGCTCGGATGCGTCGAGCGAGACGCATCCGACAGAAAAATGCAAACAAACATTTAGCAGCATTTCGCTTCTTAGCATCAATCCGGATATTTCTGAGAATCCGTATCGTTTGTTTGTACCTTGACATTCTAAAAGTGGCTTGAATCGTCACAGCTGCTGCCCAAGAAACATCTTCTTGATAGATGCGCCAGAGTCGCTTCCACCGTTGCGAGCGGATGTACAGACGCGCAAAGACCTGAAGTTTTGTTGCTGCCAGTGCATGAATGTTGAATTCAATTGCCTAACAGACACATAGTAAGATACGTTTCAGTAGCAACACCATCATGCACCATAGCCTCACGCTCAAGCGCCTTTCGTGTGTGGCAATGGATTCGGTGGCTGCCTCGATCCTCGCTCGAACGTCAGGGAGAAGGATCTCGGCCGGAATCAACTGCTTTGAGAAAAAATCAAACACGTCCGAGTCCACGTGTGTTACATCTGCCGCCATCTTCCTGGTAGGGATGCCAGTGGTTCTACGTGAAGCATTAGGTGAGTTCTTGACCCCACTATCATCGTCAAAATCAAGGTATGACAACACCTCGCCTCTTCGATACGTCTTATTGCCTCCTCAGCTTGCACAAGGTCTCTATTGTACTTCTTGCGTAGCACCTTTTGTTTTTCAATCACTATCGAGGTCTCGATGCGAAGGGCTTGTAGTCCGAGTCGAAGCTGACGCATTCGCGTGTAAAACGCCGACTTTGTGGTGACACTACGGCGCCATCTTGTTATCGGAGACCACTCATATGCGTAAAAGAAGTCACTTACTCCCAGTCTGGTCTCCGAACCCGCAATACGCAGCCAGGTGCAACTTCGAGCCGCTCGAACGCCTTCTCCGCCATGAACGCATCGTACTTGACGCATTTCCGCAGCGCTTTGCGCTTCTTCTGCATCGCCTTCGCGTTGAGCTGGCAATTGATGCAGTCCCCACACGCGTACTCGAGCGTTTGGAGTCTTCTCCCCATCTCACACGTGCAGGGGCGGCCTCGGTGGCACCCACATGGCCGCATGTTGCCGGCGCCATGTTCATTGTCGTTCTCCATGGCAACTTCAACTGTTGTTTGTGCTGAAAATATCGTGATTTCAGTTCGGAAGGGATTTACCTTTGTAACCCGATATACATTTGGTATACACCCTGAACCCTATCAATTTATGGGTGGTTCAGGTCAGAATCAGACAGTTCTTGAAGCCAGTCGGCCACTATTGAGGTTTGTTTCCAGGCGGATCCATCAAAAGAGGAGTCGAAGAAACCAAGTGATGAGGATGCTAGCGTCCTGGCTCCGTTCTCAGCTCATGAGCGCCGATCTGTACGTGGCCTCGTCAGAAGCAGTGCAGAATGTGTGGAGGAAGGTCCAGCTTTTCTCTATTGGGGTCCTTCACTTCCTCTTCTCCAGCGACAAGCGATGGCCCAAATTGCCGTCGTCGTCGGCCACAGCTGTCGCTCCGTCATCGAGCTCAGCCGTCTCCCCACGCACTGCGCTGCAGTATGGCAGTGATGCGTTGAAGACACGAAAGAAGCGTGTTCTGTTTGTGCGTCATGCCGAATCCGAGTGGAACGTGGTATTCAATCGTGGAGTATGGTGGCTCGCGGTCGTCAACTTCGTTCGTGCTGTGGCCCGCGAGTGGCTCATGCTCCCAACATTTGATTCCATCTTCATTGACTCGCCACTTAGTCGTAGAGGCATCTCCCAGGCGAAAGCCCTGCACGAAGATGTTAGCGAGAAGGCGTCGCCACCGGAGTATATCGGCTCGCCACCGAAGCATTTGCTTCGATATTTGAGCTGCCCACTTCCTGGGAGCATGGTTGTGGCTTCTAATCTAAGAAGAGCCATCGACACTGCTCGAATTGTATCGTCGTCTCGGCTTGAGCTCCCTGGAGAACGTATTCACATTATATCGTATCTCCAAGAAGTCGGCCGCAACATCGACACCCTCGCGATAAGCGAAGCCTATGGAGTGCCACCTCGATCGCTGCAGAACGTTATTCGAGATGAGAAACGACATGATGAGCTATTCAACGTCAGCGAGAGCCATGGAAACAAAGCCATTCTTGGATGTGCCCGCGCGCGGCTGATTGCTTTTGCGAGGTGGGCGTGCAGCCAACGGGAGGACGTACTCGTCGTCTACGGACACTCGCATTGGTTTCGAGCCTTCTGCCAGGACTTTCTCCCTTCACACGTTGAACACCCTGCAAAGGTTGAGAAACTTGAAAACTGTGCCGTCGTAACCTTTGAACTGGAAGAGCGACGTACTGATGGTCTGAATCAGTATGTCATTCCTCCTGCCAGCTTCGAGTACATCAGATGATCATTGTGTCTTAGCTTCGTCTGCATTTGATTCATATGGAAACTTTTTTATTCAGCTGTTCTGAAATCTAGCCACACGTCGGCGTCGTAGTTCTTCCTGTGTGATACAAGTATCGAATCGAGATGCCTGCGTAGATGCCTCATAATTCTCGTAGCGTTGCCTCACACCTGCTGTTGCTCGGCGATATTCTTCTTCTTGGAATCTGCGAGCTATGAATTCGTCATCATCAGACGCCCTAGCATTCAGAGGAGCAGCGGTTCGATTATCAAATGTGGACGGAGGGGACGACGAGAAAACCTTCCACCAGCGCGATATTAGCGATGCGAGCGGGTCAACAACTTGTTTCTCCGAGTTGGAGAGGATAAAGACGTAGCCAGCTATGATGCCACACATGTGCCCTAGAAATGACGCTCGTGGAACGAGCATGTGGATGACTACGAGCTCTAACCACGCAGCATACTTGGTCGGGACCTGGATGCCATAAACAGAGGTGAAGGCTGGGGAGTCGTGGTTCAGAAGCACCTTCAAAGCAAACAATACGCCGGAGAAACCGATGCTGCACTGTCGCTCCTGTCCAGGTAGCATGCCCGAATGACCCAAGCCATAGGCGACCAGAACGACGAGCATGTGACACACCAAGAGCAAATACACGATCACGAGTGCGAATCGCAGTGGACGTAATCGGTGCTCGAGGTGATACCCTTTCCAGATGAACGAGATCCTTCAACAGACAGCGGATATGTCAAACGGTCCGAATGGATGACGTAGCGCTCCGACTTACATGTTGTGATAAAGATGAGTATCGTCAACATGGAGGAACGCGGACATGACGACGCGCGACAGCTGCATCTTCTGGAACACTCGGTCTGGGCACCTGCATAAAACGCATCTTAGCGCTACATGCTCTTTAGCTATGTGTTCAAGCAACTCACAGAGAGAACTGCCTGAATCGCGCGGGACTGATGATCTTCTGAAAGTGGAGTGCGCACATCACTCCTGCGGCTTCGCTGTTAGCGGCTCGAGCTCTCTTCCTTCACATAAAGGCCGCAGTGCTCTCACCTACAAGGCCCAGGGTCACTGGTGGCTTCCGTTCCATATTCAGGACGTTCCGCAGCAGCATTACCAACAGCATAGCGCTGCGGCCGCGTGCGTCGCCATGGCCAACGCGTGGAAGGCGTCGCATCATCATCGACCGCGTCTTCAACACCCCCAAGAACAACAACCGAACGAATACCGAGCTCCAACCGGTTCTTCTGTTGTCGATGAGTCTGAGTTTCGCCTCTGCGTCTACTGATTTAGCGTTTGTGTCGCGGAACGTCGGCGAAGTGCTGGTCTAAACATCCAAGAAGGTGCCATTCGTCCGGTCGATTGGGGTGTCGCGTGGGACTAATCTGGGCACGATGCGCCGTTTAGTCTGGGCCGGCGTGTGGGCCGCTTCTTAGACTCGGGCTCATTCTCCGACTTGCCTCCGACATCCTCGACCAATATGCTCAGTGTGCAGGCCCTGGCGGCCGCGGCGCCGCGCGACATCGCGGCTCTGGGCGTGGCGGCAGCGTTGCTCTACGTGTCGCTGCGCTCTCTCTTCAACGTCGACCGCACGCTGCGCCGCGCATACCCGCTGCTGCTCGCGGGCGCCGCTTACGCGCGTTACGAGCTCACAGATCTTCCGCAGCAGAGCGTGCTGCTGGACGCCTGGCATGCGCTTGCCGCTCGTGCGCCTCGCGTGGAGGCTGTGGCTGGTGACTTGCTGCTGCTGATTGCTGGCGTCTTTGTATTTACGACGCTGGTGGATGTGCTGCGAAAGGCGCGGTACGTCTCACGCAAGAGTGTGCTCAACTTCATGGGCGGCGCAGCGGTCGCTGTGATCAAGAAGCTCCCCGTGGCGTCTGGCAAGATGGCGCAAGAGATCAAGAAGATCGAGGCGCAGATCGAGCACTCGCTCAAGGGTGAGGAGAACCACGTGAGCAAGCTGCCGAAGAACTACTCGCTGCCGCAGAAGGGCATGAAAGACTCGGAGCTCGTGGCATTGCTCACGCAGCTGGCTGCCGACTCGGACAAGAAGTGGCAAGACGGTCAGGTGTCCGGTGCCGTGTACCACGGAGAGAAGGACCACTTGGCTGTGCTCAACAAGGCGTACGAGTTGTTCTCCGTGTCGAACCCTCTGCATGCTGATCTGTGGCCAGCCGTGAACAAATTCGAGGCTGAAGTGATCCAGATGACTGCCGACTTGATGAGCGGTCCAGACAATGGCGACGATGTGTGCGGTACACTTAGCTCGGGTGGCACGGAGAGCATCTTCTTGGCCACGAAGACCCACCGCGAGTGGTTCCGCAGCGAATACGGCATCACCAAGCCGGAGATCATTGCGTGTGTTACGGCTCACGCTGCGATTGACAAGGCCCGTGAGATTCTCGGTATTAAGCTCATCAAGGTGCCAGTGGACCCGAAGACACACAAGATCGACACAAACGCCGTGCGCTGGAACATCACCGCGAATACGATTATGATCTACAGCAGTGCGCCGAACTTCCCCAATGGCATGATTGATGACATTGAGACGCTATCCAAGATTGCCGTGCGCAACAACGTGGGCCTCCACGTTGACTGCTGCCTCGGAGGCTTCATCTTGCCTTTCGCTCGCAAGCTCCGTCCTGATGTCATCCCGAAGTTCAGCTTTGAGCTTCCCGGTGTCACGAGTATGTCGTGTGATACGCACAAGTACGGCTACGCTTCGAAGGGCACATCAGTTGTACTCTACAAGAACAAGGCTGTTCGCCGTTACCAATACTTCGCGTACCCAGACTGGACGGGTGGTCTCTACGTCACTCCAACCCTTGCTGGCTCCCGCCCTGGTGCACTCAGTGCCGCTGCCTGGGCATCCATGATCCGGCTTGGCTACGACGGTTTCCTTGAAAAGACTGACGGCATTTTGAAAACTGTGGACGAAATCAAGCAAGGCATCAAGAAGATCGACGGAATCAAGCTTCTTGGTGACCCAGTGGCGATGGTGGTGTGCTTTGCAGGCGATGGCCTTAATGTTCTGAAGGTGAGTGACGGCATGGCCAAGAAGGGCTGGAGTTTGAATGCTCTGCAGCACCCTGCATCGGTGCACTTGTGCGTCACGGTTCGACAGATCGGCAAGGCAAAGAAGTTCCTCAGTGACCTCGAAGACGCAGTGAAGACTGTGAAACAGGACCCGAACGGCAAGCTGGAGGGTGGCAGTGCGATCTACGGCATGGCCTCAAGCATGCCTGCCGGTCCAGTTGACGACATCTTGCGCATTTACACAGACGTCACACTTAAGGTGTAAGGTCCTACTTATCTAATAAATTCTACTCGTAACTGTTCACCGCTACGACTCGACTCAGCTTGCGCCCACGAATGTGCGGCTTTCTCCTATCCTTCCGCTGCGATACTGGGGTCATACCCTCGTCTACGTTGCCTGCGTTCAGTAGCTTGCTCAATTGCTTGTGGCGTCCAATCTGTTCTGTCAACTTCTTCATGGCAACACCCTTGCGAGGGCACAAGTCCATCCAGAGCGCTGGTGATGTGGTGGGTGCGGGATGTGCTGCCTGGCCTATTGCATACACCTTCTCGTGGGGTTCTTTGCCCTGGAATTCGTACAAATAGGAGCTCTCCAGATCACTCAGTGGTCGCTCTGTGTACTCGGACTCGCCCACGTCGTGAAGGAAAAGCCCTGGCCAGAATACAGCGGCACCAGGCTCAACTGGTAGCGTCTTGGCGGCCTCTTGGCCATAGGAGACTGGCCAAGCCATAATGGGGTCGAGGGTCAGAGGGTTGGGCTGGGGTTGATTTTGGTTCTGCTGTGTCGCTGCCCACGATGCTAAGACCTTGTATTCCACATGAACGATGAACATATCGAGGTCTTGGCTTGATTTCTGTATGCGGTAGGCCTTGACTCCCACAGCCACGACCTGCTGTGTCTTCCCCTCGACCAGCACTGCACGGTTCACACTCATCTGCTTGATTTGTGGTGTTGCAACGCGGTCAAGTGCGACAGATTTGAACCGCGTCTCCGATATCAGCATCGCATGCTGCGAATGATCTGACAGAAAATCACAGTAGCACACCCGGGACTGGGCAATTGAGCATGAAGCGCAGTAGAGCTCATCGACATATCGCATCAAGAGCTCCTCCGGTAGTGCTTTCCACCGACTGCACGCGATATGGAAGGTTTGGTCGCACGAGTCTCGAGCACACTTGATAAACCGCTTCCCTCTCCGTACTTTCGCCGCCACTCGGATGTTCTTGCCACAAACAGCACAAGATCGTGAAGTTAACGCGCCCTTCTCATCGAAATGCGCCACGCTGGTCCCTTCGGCTGAGGCTCGGCCTCTTTGTAGCGGTGTTTTCGCTCTGTATTGGTCTGTTAGGGATCTTGTACGGCCAACGTAATTCTCCACTCGCAGCACACACGAGAGCGAGTCGTTAGCGGAAGCAGCAAGCATTACGCCCAAATTCTCTGTGCTGTCGCTCTCCAGGAGCCCACTCGTGCCACGCTCTCCGGTTGGAGTGACAGCAAGTTGGAATGGTTCGAGAGGCGTCCACAGCACGTCGGTCAGACGTCGCATCAGGGCGTCTTTGAGAATACCGTGGATGGTCTCCAGTTTCAGTAGCAGTAGTGGTGACTTCGCGAGGTTCCAGAGCGTCGCCGCTACAAACACGCGCACGTCGCCATCGTCGCGAGTGTCGTAAAAGACGCGGAGTAGCATTGCGAGTCCGGAGACGAGATCGATTTGCATTTGACACTCGGTCTGGATGGAGAAAGAGAGCAGAGCGGCAGCACTGAGAACACGGAGCTGCAGATCGACACCAGACGACACTGCATTCGTCAGCAGCAAGGCAAGTGGACAGCTATGGCGGTGGGAGACGCATTGCCAACGGTCGCATGAGCTTACGCTCAAGCGGCCTCGCTCGCTTTGTGCTAGGTTGCACAGGATGCTGCCATCCAACGGTAGTGTCAGCTACCAGCAACAACAGTTCGATGCATAGAGTCTTACGCAGTGCAGTATCGACTCGTCGCGACGGTGTGATTCGTGTGGGTGGCCATGGCTACGATCTGGCGAATCCCTTCAGCCTGAATCATGCTATCACGCTGGACGGCGTCGCGTGACATAAGAAGAAGTCGCTGGAGGTCATCATGTTGGTCCCGAGGATCGCGTTCGGACGCAGCATTGCGTCGCAGCAGTAGCACGACCTCATTGAAAGGGGCGATCGGTCGGTGCATCCTTCGTGTAGCTGAGAGATCATCAGTTTCACGTCGTCTCAAATTGGCGAAGCATCTTCCTTCGACGTGCTGAATTAGCCACCACCACATCAACTGACTGACGACGACACGCGGACTTTGAGCGGCTCTCATTCTGCCTCGTCACCTTGGCTGTGTCCGCACGAATGTTCAGCAACAGTACCTCCGCGCCATCCTCCCCAGGCACGGGGACCCCTGTCGTCCCCACTGGTTTATTGCACGAGTTCAAGAAGAAGACGCTGTTCAAGATTAACAAACTGGCCACGCCCACGACGCCCACGACGTCCACAACGATGGTGTCACCGTTGACATCACCACGCGGAGTCTTACTTTCTCCACACAACCTCGGTACCACCGTTGACCGCTTATCACTGCACCTCGAGCGATTCAATGAGTATGACGCTCTGCTCAGAGAGCTTGAGACTGAGCTCTACGCCATGCTGGCTTTACTACATGACGCATGCGTGTCGATGGGACGTGTGGTCGAGGTCTTCACACAGTCGCTACGCTTTGATGCTCTCAGCTACCGTGTCGGCGTCGACTATTTGACGGCCATGAAGCAGGTGCGTCGCGAGAGAGCGCATTTGATGGACCAAGCGATCCGCTTTACTGTTCTCGACCCGCTCATATCTCGCATCGCGAAGCACGACTCCATACGAGCACGCATCGCCGACTGGAGACAGCTCTGCGGAGAGCTTGAGCGAGAAGACCGCCGAAGGAATCCAGACGCCAATCGCCTTGCTGGGCTACGACGGGATGTGGACAGCATCGAACGAGAACTCGTACAGTCGTTGGACCGCGCAACGAACGCATCGGCTGTCCGACAGCACGCAGATCTGTTCACAACAATGGTGAGTTGACTTCCATTATGCGATTGGCAGGATGCTGATCGCCTCTTTCTCTTTGTAGCGCTTGCAGTTAGCCACCTTCTTCTACCACACGAATGCCACGCTCTTCTCTCGACTGACTGTTATGGAGACTGAGATTGTGGTGGGAGTCGGCCCGACATCACCACGTGCGGTGGTAGCAAATGGCTCGGCAGTATCCGAGACGGCTGTCCACCTCGATGAGAGACCCGAAGAAGTTGAGGATGAAGCGGTATCGGAGCAGCTCAAATCGACTACACGAAGCACCAGTGGCTACAGCACGGAGGAGCTGGCTGGAGATGACGAGAAACTTGAAGAGAATCGAGCATCTATCACTCTAGAAGAGTTTGAGCAAGGCAAACTAATGCCACAGGCACATGACACACATGAAAGTGGACTAGAAAGTGCCACGATATCAGCGGCACCGTCGTCTGTGCCTTTGCCGCAGTTATTGGCGCTTGCGTCGTATCCGGTTGTCGATTCGCTGCACCATGACGACGACGAAGTTCCGAGGGGATCCCCACAGCACTACAGCCCGACAAGACAGCGGCAATCGAGTCACAAGCGCACAGTGTCAGCGAGCGACGCCTCCAGCGTGTTGTCTTCCATCCGTAGATCTTTCAACGACAAGTTTGGATCA
>KE463960.1:8777-23369 GCA_000387445.2 Pythium aphanidermatum DAOM BR444 | reverse complement strand
TTGGAGAGTGGAGCCGCATTGAGATGAGCCTGTGGAAGCGCGACAGCGGAGGGAGCGAACTCAACTCGCATGAGTGTAACTTCTCCAGTAGCTCTTTACTCGATCTCCTTGAACAGGTCGGTAGACACCATCATTCATGGCTTCGACGGTTTATGGGTCTCACTACGTGATTGTGTCGATGTCTAGGATACAATCCTCTTCGCCCTGGGCGCTCACCTGTGTCTCACTTCAATCGCTAGCCTTGGGAGAACGACGCGGCATTTTCATACACGACTTCGTGGATGTCCCTCGGTGTGGAAGCGTTGCATCCGCATCGGTGGGCTTTCGTCAAGAACCCGCAGCGCTGTGTGGCTGTCGATCCTGTACGGCGACACACCTTGGGCATCGCTGGAGACCAGGGAAGCGACTGTCGTTCCTCACCATCTCAAGTCGCGTGAAAAGCGTCAGCAGATCTACGAAGGGCTTCTCGTCAGGCTCGGAACGCAGATCGCTGATGGTTTGCTCACGAACTTACCATCAAACGACGATGTCGAAAGAACACAACTAGTTTCATGGCTCCGTGAGATCGACGTGGACGTTGCTCGCACGCAGCAGAAGGCTATTCAAGCGAATGGCAGTGGCAGGAACGAGCAGGCGATGGAGAGGACCCAACATGAAGCTTCTATTCGACGTGTCCTGCGTGCGTATGCCATGTACAATCCTCGCGTTGGCTACTGCCAGGGAATGAACTTCCTCGTGAGGCTGCTCATGCAGGTGTGCCGAGGCGAAGCTGATGAGGCGGACTGCTTTTGGCTCTTCGTGGGGCTATGTGAGCCAGAGAACAACCGAAACCTTTACGAGCCTGGTCTCGCTGTTCTACAACCGCTTTTTGAGCGATTCGAAGCCGTACTCGCATCTCAGAAGCCGAAGCTTCACGCACACTTTCAATCAGAGGGTGTGCCTGTTGCTGCGTTCACGACACGCTGGTTCCTCACGTATTTTTCCACTTTCGACACTTTCGATGCGGCGGTCGTCGTGCGGATCTTGGACATTTTCGTGATCGACGGTTGGCGTATCGTCTTCGGGATGGCGATGGTGGTGCTAGACGAGTTGGAGCCGCAACTACTCTTGTCCGACATGGAGAAGATCCTCCGACTGCTGCAGACACCGCGGGCAGCGATGACTTTACCTGGTGTGAAATCAGATGGAACTCGTTGCCTTCGACAAGGGCTTGCTTACAGTATCGCAGAGGAAGAGATGACTGACGACTCAGTTTGCCCACGGTTGTGGGAGTCATAGAGTTCACTTGTGCTTAGTTCGTGAGAAGAGAACCCTTATATTATAGATTGATAAATAGAGGAAACGGAATATGCAAATCACGGAGCTGGGCGGTCGTGAGAACACAGTTCAAGAAGGCAGGCGATGCAAGATTGGTCTCCGACGTCGGTCGACTCGGGTTGTTCACTAGCCAAACGCTGTACGCGTTCAGTACTTGGGGCACTGGGACATGACTCAAAGGTTCGGATACGATAGCTGGAACGCCAAAAAAGCAGCAGTAGCGCACTCGCAAAGGCAATTAGAAGCGCAAAGTTCACTCCCAGCAGTACATCGAGGACTCCCAGTGGGGCAGTCGCTAACGACCAGAGAACGTGGGTCAGCGACGGGAGAGTAAGAGCGTTGATGAGTCTCTGGTAGGATATATACTTCGGAGAGGATTCATCTCCACCGATGCGCTCAAGGCTCTGGTTGATCCGAGGGGTGTTACTCACAAAGCAAATAGCCATTGCGTAGCCCACCCAGACGTACAGTGAGCAACAACCGAACTGAAATGACCGCGCCGAGACGATAACAAGCAGAACGGCCATTGGGACAAACGAGAAGAAACCTCCAGCAAAGTCATCTCTTCCCGTTCGAAAATCAGTCCACGTGAGTGAGAGAAGCTCGTGGAGACTATAAGGATACCGCTGACTCACTACAGGCCCTTCATTGCATTTTTGGCAGAAGCTCACGCTGTCATTCCCACGCTCAAGACACCTGCGATGCGCGACGCGAAAGCTCATAGTCGTATAATTTGGGCAACGACACAAACGAACCCATGTACTTGGAACTCTCAGAGGACAACGCTGTGATCCTTCCCAAACGCGGCTAGATTCAGTAAGAATCTCCAGCTTTCCGCAGATTTCACATTGTTCACATGAACAATTTGTCTCTTTGCAGATGCTCATTGTTCTCCACGCTACGTTCCTCCGGCGGCCCTCATTGCGCCGGTACAGAAGTGGTGAGACGAGGTCTTCTTCAGGACACACTGATGGAAAAAGCTGCAGCCGGCATACTGCGTTCAGCATCCGGTTCTCGAATATGTTCATCCGCGTTGAGGCGAACGGCAGCGCAAATGTTGGGTCATCAATCGAAATTGGAGTGGATCCGGTACCAAATACGTTGTGTCCAATCCCACGGAAGCCAAACCTTGAAATGAATTGCTTCCTCCAGAAAACCTCATCGTGGAAGTAATCAAACGATTTGCACGTTGAAGAGAGACGGATCAGCTCGGCCACGGTCAAGAAAGCTGCAACATGCGCAAATGCATTGCTTTCTAATTGTACCAAGGCTGCGTCGGACAGGATAAAGTGAGCGTGCTGCTGGTCTTCGCGGTCATGGAGTAAATTGTGCGTTGCCGTGGGAAGAAGGATCTGACGCTGTATCCAATAGGCGCAACCGATCACAGCAAGAGAGCACAGCGCCATCCCCATAAGCTGGTGAGACGAAAGTTGTCGTGGAGCCTTGAATGAAGTCATATACGCAAAACCGAAACCAGTTGCGACGGCTGCACTACTGTAAACCCATATACTGGCTGAGATAAGATGTTCCTTCGCCTGCCGGGCGGCAACACGCGCAGCAGATGGTCCATTAGCCCTTGGTGATGAATTCAGCGCTCCACTTCCGACGTATGGTCTATCTCCAGATGCTCGGAAAAACACAATCTGCGCAATAAATCCAATAGCACCGGTGAAGGTTCCCATGAAATTCGTCGGGAATGTCAAACCGGATGCGGGAGGATGCATGGGATTCATTGATGTATGTGATCCACCTTCCATACCCCACACATGGACACAGAATAAAGCGCCGAGAAGAATTGTGAACGACCAAAGCGCGCTTCCCAACACCAGAAATACTACACTTCCTCCAATAGCTTTTGCTTGCAGACCCATACCTGATTGTGCAAACTTGTAGGACATGGGAATTGCCGAGAAGAGTGCGACAACGGCGGAAACTGTAATTGGGAATACAGGAAGTGTCGGTCCCCAGTAAATCATTGATAAATCAACGAGCACAAACACCGCGCATGCCGCCATACCGAGTAGAGGTCCAACGAAAAACTCGTGAGTAAAGTGCTCAAGCTTTTCGAGGTGAACGCGTAGGAGTTCGGGGCAAGATGAAGCAATTTCTGTTTGAGGTGGCTTGAAAGAGGGCAATGAGTGGACCAAAATACTGTGTGCAATAAAGAAAACTATGCCCGTCAGTAAATGAATTGCTTGGAACTTGAAGAAGACATGGCGCCAGTACAGAGCTGTGCAGGATGCAACCCAAGCAACACTTGCAAGCGTCCATCCGACGCCTTGGAAAGTGATGAAGCGAAGGCCTCCCTGGAACGGTTGAAATGATTTGTAGGCACGATGGATTCTTGGACCGAGACCAACGTGGGCGAAGACGATTCCTCCAACAGCAACAACGAAGCCAAAACCATAGAGCACTTCGTCAGCATGACGAAATCGTGCACTGCCGTGAAACAAATGTCCGGCAGCAAAGAGTGCAAGGGCTCCTGTACTAACGAAAACATCTACGCAGAAAAGTGTTCGTATGTCTGGGCGTCGAAGGAGTTGTGTCCACGTAATGCACTTGGAAGACGCGTGTACTCGAGGTGAAATAGTTGGGGTAATCAATGATCCTCCAGTTGCTGCCGACCCGGTCGTACGTGTACTTCTCACTGTTGGTTTGAAATAACGGATCGAAGATACGATTCCCAGGTGCGGAATCATGCCGAACACACCGATACAGGTTACAACTCCGTATGGTAGACTGTCAGGTGGGACTGACATGATCAAAGCATCAAACAAAAGCTGAACGGCGAAGAGGGTCCAGCCTACTGCCTGGCGCACCACAAACTGAGGCCCGCCTTCAAACGGCTGCCAGAACTTGTACTCATCGAACAGTCGCCTCCCGGAGCCGTGAGAAACGAAACAGCCAAGCGTGAATAGAGCAGTTGCGACCAGCAATGATATTATGCGAAGGGACGAGTTGTGAGTTGGAGATGTCATGTATCTCGCATCGGTGCAGAAGTAATCTACAAACGCACGACACAAAACAGACGACAAAGTTACCATGAGACTGATGGCAATTTCGCCATGCTGGAGAGCTGATCGACGCGTAGTTAAGTGCAATGAGGCGTTTTTCGAAGGAAAACGTGGTGGAATAAGCGAGCGAAAGGCATCTTGATCTGTATGCAACAATGAAGTTGATTGAAAGTGTCCCAGAGATGTTACAATTGCCCCAGTAGCCGAACATCCAAGAAAAAGCGCAATAGGAGCTACCACCTCCGCGAAGGAAGCATTGTTCAACCAAAGTACAATGGAAGCTGCCGAGAAGAAACCGTACCACAGCCAGCCCACCGTCTGGAGAAAAACAAACTTGGTTCCGCCGATGAATGGTTGCCACCATGTATACTCCGGCAAAGCGCGAGCTGCACCCAAGTGAGCCATTGGGCTTGCAAGCGCCATAGCGAAAATGCCTATGGTCCAAAAAATCTTTTCATGAGCCAAGTAGACATCTCGCCATACCGAGAATACCGATGCTGACTCGACCGGAAACCGGCATATGTACGATGCGAGACCCACGAAAAGGGCACCGGTACAAAGTAACCCGCTCACGTAGACTTCTGGTGGGCGACGAAGTCGTCCGTGGCTGTTCTGTAGGTCGCTTCGAATTGCTGTATTTTCACTTGACGTGGAGCTTGGAGTAAAGTGATGTAAAGAGAGCAGCAAAATGATTTGCGAGATCAAACCCATCGCGCCGACAGCAGTTGGTGCGCCTTTAGACACAGCAGGACTAGCGCTGAAATCCGTCCCAGTGCATAGCATCATAGTACCAATGATAGTACCAGCAAAAAATTGCCATCCTAGATATTGGAGAAGAAGAAACGTCCGTTCACCTTCAAATGGTTGCCACATGCGGTACCCGGGGATCTCTTTACAACCGTAGAAAACGTGAATCATGAGTGCAGAGATAATAAACTCGGTGCATCCGGCAATAACAATAACCGTCGATTGAAGGCGCTGAGCGAAAAGATCGAACATGACAAATAACAGTGCTCCAGACACCGACACGAGTATGCTGACAATAGCCTTCGCGTTCCAAGGGAACTTTTTCCGGTTCGACGGTAGCGCCTTATCGCAATCAGTGGTTCCTTCCGTGCCATGAACATCATCCTCGTTGAAGATGCCGATGCTAAGGTTGAGCAGCAGCTGCGCAACAAATCCCGACACCCCCATCAGCAGGTACTGCCCTTCCATCCACTTCGTGTCCATACGATTGTTGTTAGCGAGCATTACGACTGCGCCAGTCAACACAAGTGTGTGGAGACTCCACCCAAACGCTTGCATCCACACAAACTCGGCGCCGCCTTGAAATGGCTGCCACCATTTGAACTTGGGCGATTTGATTGAGCCGGCGAGGAGCGTGAGCGGGCCGATCCATGCAAAGCCCAAAGTTCCAAGAGCCACGAGCGTCAATACAACCGTCCGCTCACGAGGAACAATCTCCGCAGCAATGAAGAGGAAGAATGCGAGCACAGACAGCACGAGCGCACAGACACGGATCTCTTGCGAGTCGTGCTCCATCGCGAGCACGCGCGCATGCAGCGCGTCGTCGTCGATGTCCTCAGTGGCGTCCAAGGGCTGCGACAAGCGCGGCTTCTTCGCGAGTGTCGTGCTCGTCATGTGGGCAGAGGGACCGAGTGACCAGGCGCCGGCGGGCGTCATGGTCAGCGCGTCGGACGCTGGTGCTTCGGTGCTGCTGTTGCCGTTGCCGCCGCGACACGCCGCTCTCGCTTGACCATGTGGGGCGTGGGGAAGGGGCTGAAACGCGAAATGGAGCCGAACAAGTTTGCACCAGTCAAAACACTCGTTTGGGGGAGAGAGCGGGTAGTTAAACACTTATGAGGGTAATAGTACTGTCGTCGCGTGGAGAGGACGCGACGGTTTCGCGGCTTCGTTTCCTTTCTTGGGCGACCGCACACACTCTGTCTCACTTGCCCTCACTATAGTGCGGTCGCAGTCATCGGCTTCGATGGATCCAGGACGCCCCAACTCGGATGCATCGCGTGTCGCATACGCCATGCCATACTGTCGGCGCATGGATACATGTTCCATGATGTTAAATGCTGGTAAGGCACAGAGATGGAGAGGTGGAGTCACACAATCCGACCCATGGACTTGGATTACAGAGGCAACTACTGTAACTCAACTGTTGCGTGGGCGCTTGACACTATTGGGCACTGCGGAGTAGCTGCTTCCGACACTGGCTGGGATGGCAGGCGTATGAGCGTTGGGGGTGCGACTCTGTCCACGCGACTCGCGGTACACGTGGTCAAGAAGCTGCATGAGACGCTTCTTAGCAATAGAAGAGAGCTGCTTCGTGCTGGGCTCGACTATGGCGGACTGCATGGATGCTGCGTCGCATCGAAACCGTTCCGTCACCTGTTTGACGATTGCTTTGAATTGATCCTTCGACATCTTGCCATGGCTGTCCTTGTAGAGCGGATACAGCTTGCCCTTGATGTAATCGACAGCGACCGACAACCATCTACGCACACGCCCTGAGTGAGATCAAGAGGTTTTGCCATCGCATGAGCTCCATCGAGATCCTTACTCGTAGTCGTTCGAAACGTTCCTCCGAGAGCTTTCACTGGCATTGAGCTTACGCTTCTGTCTCTTTTGGGAATGTTGATCGCCTCGTGCGTGGAAAGAGTGAATTGCTGGTAGCTCCGATGCCGTGCGCGAGACAACAGCCGACGATGCATTCCTAGCAGCCGAAATTGTACTAGTACGCGCACTTTCGGCCAATGGCTCTGGTGGGTCAATCTCCCGCCACTTCTCGCTTATTATGATACATCGCTCACGTAAATCGACGCCCACGTCTGAGCGATTCGAGATCTCATCTAACGCCGCTCGAAAGCCCTTCACCTGCGCATATGGCGAAACGCGTGAGATGTGAAAGCCAAAAATGCCAAAGATAAGTGCAAGCTTACCTTAACAAGGTCCTCCTTACGGACAGGCAGCGCTTCTAACACAGTCATGACTGCCTCGAGGACATGGGGATGAATGTCAGTTGATGTGACCCGTGCTGACGTAGCCGCCTCATTTGGTGACGATATCCATGCAAATAGAACCGGTAGACAGCCAGACTGAAGCGTTGCTAGCCTTTCACGATCGTTCAGTTTTCCAAAGAACGTCTTCACCTCCGATACCAGTCGCAATCGTCCAGTTTTTGGGATGGTCAGCGATACAGTCGACGCGTAGTTATCATGGTTTGCAGCCTTCATCATTCGTTGTGCGATTTCTCGATACTCAGTCGGGAAGGTTGGGGAGATGCGTGATGGATGCGCTCGACGAGCGGGTGAAAGATCCGTTCTTTGTGGTGTTGGTGCTGCTGTCGTAGCTGACAGCTGCTGCCGACTTTCGGCGTAGTCATCCCACATCCGATCCGTTGCGGCTTGAGACGAGATCGAGCGAGAACCTAGCACGGAGCTGCGAGGTGCAGCATACAGGCTGGAGCCACCAAGGTCACCACGCGCAAACATAGCGTCTGCTCGTTGCTGGATGGCTTGCAGTTCTCGAGACATTCGTAGCGCGTACGATAGTGCGACTCCACGGATGGGTCGCGTCGGGCGTAAATCGAGAGCGTCTCCATCTGGAAACATAAGTCGAGGGCCTGAAGTCCGCCCACGCGAGCGACGCGACGATGCTCCAGACGCTTGAAGGGCGGCTCCAACACCGCCCATTATGTTAGACATCAGACTGGCAAGGCGTCTTGTCCGGCGGCGACTCGATAGAGTCGAAGCCGTTCGCACGAGCAAGTCACTAGCACGCGCTGGGCCTCCGGAATGATGCGAGCAGTACCAGGAGTGGGTCGGTACCTCTGTCAGACCAACACAATAGGTGTGTGCTGCATTCATGCAATTTGGCGCCTCGCACATCAGTAGCACGTGCTCATCATCACCACGTCCGCACAGTTCGCAGCGCACATTTGTCACCATTCGGAGCTGCGCTGCGACATCGTGATCGCGAGGGTCAGGTCGGAAGACCTGCTTGGTGTCAGTAATGTTCTCCCGATGAACAATCTGGCCCGAGGCGTCCTTGCGGGTGACAAGGTTGAATTTCTGCTTACACAACGGGCAGAGATTGGTGACCTTGGACCATGTAATGATGCAGTCGAAATGGAAGCGATGTTCACAGCTCGAGAGGAAACCTTGCTTGTCGAGACTAACGTTGTCTTGGCAGATGCAGCACTACCCCAACAGGCTTCCGTGAGCTTCGAAGCGTTTCTTGCTTCTGAATCCTGACGCGACGCACCTCATCATCCTCTACCTTTTCGTCCTCTTCTGTGGCGAGATCCACGACGTCGTCATCATCATCTGCTGTGAGATCCACACACGAGAGCTCGGTCTGCTCTTCCATCGCCATTTGCCGATGGTTCACCTCTTTGGCCTTGTTGTAGTCGAACAGGGCCCCTATTCGGTAGGCTACTGTACAGCTCTTCTGCTACACATACGGGCTTCTATAGAGGCGATTACAGTAAGCTTTCCTCGAACATGGGCTGCTCTCAATCAAATCTTCGACCAAACGTGGAGGCGCCATGACTGCACGCGCGCGTGTACGCGGCGCCTTCGTGCTCTGTCTCGCATGCGTCGGCTACGCTAATGCCGCTTCAGTAAGGGCCGATGGCAACGGAGATAATAGCGAGACCGCGTCGTCGTGTGTTGACGTTGGCGTGCAGATGCACGTCTCTCGCCTCTCGTCGATGCCGCTGGAAGAACTGAGCGAGTTGCAAACTGGCAAATCCTGTGCGCGTTCAGCGATGGTGACGATCATTGCACATGAGGTAGAGCGTCAGCTTGACGGTCTACCGTTGGACGTTGTGGATTGTGTGGCAACTCAAGTTGACGAGCAAGTGCTAGGGGTATACACTATCATGCGAGTGTGCTCTCGCGATGAAGGCACCAACACGCTCTCTGGTACCAAATGGGAAGCACAAGTGCGACCACGACTTGCGAAAGTATTAGCTGATGGTGCATCATCAGTTCAGTACCATCGTTCGAAGGTGCTGCTTGAAAAGGTGAAATTCACGAAGAGCTACACGAGAAAAGCACTTACAGATGGCGATGATGAGAAGGAAGACGCTCCGCGATTTCGCTACAAGTCTGCTGAACTATGGAGTGAGACCTCGTCTGCACAAACAAATAAGGCAATAGTCATCAAGCTGAGAGTCAAGAACGATGGCAAATCACCTCTCCATGTCTTCGCCGCCACCCTCAAGGATGTAGAAGACCCATTGCTCACAAATGGTGCCCTACTTTTGGCATCTGAGAGTATTGAAGGTGTAGCTGCATCCAAAGAAGCTACTATTATCTTCAGACATCACTCTCCGAAGCCGATTGAGATCGAGAACGATAGAAACTACGCCGTGTACTTCGTCCACACTGCCAGTCGCGCACATATTCTCGAAGGAACACTCGACGGCAAGAAGCTGAAGATCAATGAGAAAAGGAAGCCTTTGTCTAAGGGGAGAAAAGATCTCGTGAACTTCAAACTCGACGGATCAAACACACTGGGCGGCGGATACTCTTTTCCGTACGGAATGTGGCAGTGTAAGTGGAGCCAAACCTCGCCGGCATCGATATTTTTCTAACACTTTGCTCGTTTAGTGCTGTCAATGGCAATCGTAATGGTCGTGGGTATTGTTACAACACTATTCATGCGTCGGAAGTGGATGCGTGTAGACTGGAAACAAATTCTCAACTGCCAAAGAAGGACACGAAAGACCACTGGACGCAGCAAGATGACTGAAATGACGTCATCAAAGCAAGTATCTCAATCAAGTGATGATGATGCGGATGCATTAGAGTCAGACGGGTATATATGCTGTTGAAAACGCATCCGTTTGGCTGTAGGCTAACATGTGTGAATGTGTTATAGGCTTCTCGCATCACCCAAGGAGCCTCCTAAGGTCCATGGTCCAAAAAAGATCGCTTCGAGTTTCCGTGAAAAGTGCGTATCAGGTGGAGATTCTGCCCGTTCCACACCATTCTAATTGCTGTTTTCGTGTTGCTCTTAGAATGCCTGCGATCACGATGCAATGGAAGAAACCTGATAATGCACGTGGAAAAATTTCCAGTACACGCGCGCTTAAGCTCGACACTAGTGTTCGACTTGACCCTAAACGATTCGAAAGTATGTGGGATGAGTACATTCAGCGCTACAACTGCTCGATGGAAGCAACAAGACGACCGACAATCGAGGCTTTCGTTATTGCCATGCAATCAATTGGAGTCGTTTGCATGGCGAGTGGGACTGTCGAAGGAGTGGAGAAGTACGTACTGTATGCGAAGCAGCAAGGCACAAACGACTTTTTCTTCGTCACGATCGATATCCATGTGGCATCGGCCGAGACAAACTTCAGCGTCCGTGCAAGCGAAGATGTCAATGAGTCGTTGATGAAACAATTCGTCGAAGTAACCACGCAAAAAGTTCAGGCACTACTAACGTAAGGAAATAGATGTAGCTAGTGAGAAAAGAAAAAAAAGGATGACATCTCTCGATTACACATGCTACGAGGAAGGTATATATGCATGCTCTTCTGAAATGCACGCCGTCTTACAAGAGAGCGCTGACAACTGACGCCAGATCTCCATTGTGTACTTCAAGCAGAGTGATGTTGCGCTTCACATCTACGAAACCCATCTCAGCTAGAGCTGCAAGAGGAGTTTCCCACTTCAGCTCCTCAGCCGATCGTTTCGGCTGTGAGGCAACAGGAACAGCAAGTGGGGGCGCAACCACCGGAGTGGCAGCTGGAATGTTTAGCTCAGCACTCGAGTGCTGCTGTACAACAGGAGCTGGAGCGGGGACACGAACTTCACCTCCAGTTGAACCAGGCGCTACGACATTGATGTCAACCCACATCCGTTGGCCGAATCGGTTGCCGTCATCAGTGCAAAGTCGCCAATAGCCCGTGTAACGGCCAGGGTTTGAAGGTGTAATCATGCGGATAGACACATCAATTGTGCTTCCGGCTTGGACAGAAGGAATTGGTACACTGTCCGGAGCCTGTAGTCGATCGCCACCGACACAAAGCAGCTTGCATCCAACTGGCCATTTCTGAATTGGTGATAAGCAAGTACACAGTTAGCACGGCGCAACTTTAGAGTATTAGCTCACACAGTACCGTCTTGCCACCATTCTTGATACGCCAGATCTTGTCGAAAGGCTGAGCAGGTGGGAGAATCGTACCGTCAGGGCAGGTCACATCGGCTTCAAAGACTGCGACGACGGGTCCAATGTCTTCCTTAGTTTCTTCTGCTGAAATGGGTTCAAACACATCACTTGTTGAAAGCATTTGTACGTTTCGGTGTTCTTGGATCACCTGGAGGACACGCTCAACTTGAAGACGTGCATGTGGGCACTTGAGCAGCAGGATTTGGGCAATTTCTTCAAACTCGCTGTGATCAGCAACGGCGCGAAGACAAAGGGTCAAGTTCTGCTCTTTCTGGTACTCGACAGCAAGTTGCTCGAAAAGCACAGCGTATTTTGGAGTTCCCATGATTTCAGTCAGGGCGTCCTGGCAGCCTGGTTCATGGAGCAGAGACACAAGGTCTCTCTTCAACACCTCATGATCGGCAGAGGACGCATCCCACTGCTCCACCAACTTGCTGATATCGACGAACAAGTTCAAGACCTTTCGCTCCTGCGGACCGACAGGAAGTTGGTCAGTCTCAATCGCTTGTTGAGACTTGGGCGTCGTAACGAGAGTGATTTTGACGACTGGGGTTGTCTTCCTCTGCCCCGCATTCGCCAACTCTCCCATCAGACGGAACGCTTCCGCCAGCTCCGCATCGTTTGTCACGCGGACTTGCTCGTTGTCGTCGTCCGTGTAGTACAGCAACACGTCTTTCGGCGCGACGTGCGCGAGTTCAGGAAAGACGAGGACGAGGTAGTCTCGAAGGTTCTGGTAGCTGAGCCCTTCCCAGTCATGGATGGCGCGGCCATCGTGGTCGACGAGCGTCTCGTTCACCGCCACGACCTGCACGCGGCGCATGTCCTGCTGCTCCTTCCACAAGATCTTGAGCGTCGTCATCACCTCGGCGACCTTCTTTGTCTTGTTGCACTCTCACAATGATGGCATACATGTTGGGACCTCTTAAAGCAAATACGACGAGAGAACGAGGATCCCGGCTAAAACCGACCTTGCATTTCTGTTAAAGACGTAGCGACTGCATCTTGAAGGGACACCTCCGGTTTTAGAAGAGATCTCTCCATCGTGGTTGCAGCACGTGAGAATGCCGGTGCTTTTGCAGTGCTTCGCGGAAGAATGTTGGCGTGCTGGTTGCGCCGTCGATCGCTCTTATCGTGATGCTCGTCTAGATTTTCTTGTCGAAGAAGCTGGCTCATAGTCACAGCATAGCCAAGTTGCGGCATCGACATCACTCTGTGGTCGTGCCGCACAATCATTCTGTACAACCATCACTCTTTGAACCCATCCCAGAGAACAGGGGGGGGGCTGATCATAAAAGGAGAAAGCACCTCGTTTTAGAAACGATAGGGTTCTAGTCTCTTCATCTTCTCCACCCTTGCTTCACAGACCATTCGCCACGTTGTTTTTATAACGAGGTTCCGTTGAACTCGCCCCACCAAGGTCGCCGTCTCCCGTATTGTTCATTTCCGCTTTCGCCTTGGGTGGAGAAGACGACCAAGAGGAAGTTGCGATGCGAACGCTTGTGCTACGCATCGCAAACGCCGATGCGCGAGCGTCAGTGAACGTTGAACTCGCCTTGGTGAATGCAGAACGTCAGCAGACGTTGGACTTTGCGACCCTCCACGCGACTGCGGCCGCCTTGGTTGGGGAAGAAGACATTAATGAAGTGTCATTGAAGTATGAAGACTCTGACGGCGATCTCGTGACGATTGCTGGCGAAGGCGATCTCAAGGAAGTTGTTGGTTTCATGGAGGACGAAGGCAAGGAGCGTCTCGATGTCGTTGTCAAGACCAGCAGCAATGCCGTGAAGCAGCATTTCTTAGGTCTCCTTGCTGCCGTCACAAAGTTTGCTAACCAAGGTGACGGCGAGACCATGGCAGAGTGTAAACCTACAGTTGCGTCCACGTTTGAAGCGTTTTACGCCGCAGTGGATTCTTGGGAACTAGCAGATGAGGCCGAAGAACTGGCATCTATCAAGGCTGACCTCCTCCTACTTGCTCGTGATTTGAGACTTCGCAGCACTATTGAAGAACTCAGCAAAGAAGACGTGTACGTTAAACTTGTGAGTGAAGTGATCAGTGCTGTTCACAGAGGAGATTCTGTTGAAGATGTCGTGGAAGCGAACTGGGAGACTTCCCTCATGTTCGTCAAGGAGGTGTTGATGTCGTGTGCTGATTTGAAGACTCTGCTGATTCGTGTCGCGAAGGCATGCGCTTCTAGTCTGCTTTCACTCAACCGAGAGCTGTACCTCTCTGAAGCGATGCCCACTCTCGAAGATGCCAACGATGTGGAAATTAAGCAGGCTCAAGCCTCCGAAAACGAAGCCCGAATTGTGCACCAGCATTTCTGCTGTGACGGTTGCAACACTTCGCCTATTGTTGGAGTTCGATTCCGCTCGACGCGTAACCCAAACTTCGACTTATGTGGGTTGTGCCACGCATCCAGAAGTTTTGATAGCTCGTTTGCTCCATTTGTTGAGGTAAAAATCGCTCAAAAAGTCCACTTTGGTGTCGCTTGTGATGGGTGTCAGCAGTCTCCCATCGCGGGTGTGAGATACAAAGCATTGATGGAGAACAATTTCGACCTGTGCGAATCATGTGAAGCCAGTGGTGAATGGTCAAAACACGAGCCATTCATCAAGATCACTAACCCGAATCAAGTGCCGCGTCATATCGAAGTTCATATTGAGCCACCCCGTGCTCCTGAGATTCACCCCTTCGTCACTTGCGACGGGTGCGAGATGACCCCGTTGGTTGGTAAACGTTTCAAAGCTGATTCAGTAGAAGATTTCGATCTGTGCGAGAAGTGTTACAAGAGTGGAGCTTGGAACGAGTCTCATGGGCCGTTCTCTCAAGTTGAGGCTGTCAACAATTTCCGAGGTTTCAAGAAGTGGTGGAAACACGAAAAGAAAGCACACAAGCATTTCTCGAAGGCGATGCGATATGGACCTCATTTTGGTACATACCCTCCACCATCACCTCCTCTAGATCATCCTCCGCACCCACATCCACACCCTCATCCGCATCCGCATCCACATTCGCATCCGCATCCGCATCCGCATCCGCATCCGCATCCGCATCCGCATCCGCA
>KE463959.1:45582-65199 GCA_000387445.2 Pythium aphanidermatum DAOM BR444 | reverse complement strand
TTTGGTCTGTGTTCTGTCGCCTATAAACTGTGTTTGCATCTTCGTAGCCATCAGTCAGTCGTCGTGCTTCAATGGTAGAGTTGTCTGAGACGACATCCACTGCCAATGAGATCCGGAACACCATGTACCACTCGGCTCGTGGGCGATCTGTCTTGTGCTGAACGATGACTCCCGATTCACAATCATTAATCAGCCTGTGATCGTGTTTCCTTTTGCGCATTCACTTGCTTTCACTGGTTCTTTCGAAGTGAATGTTTGGCATTCTGACTAGTACCGGGACTTTTTTGCCTTCATCAATGAACCATTTCACGCTCGAATCAACCTACTAGAGAGTGATGTCCAAGTAGGTAGTGACGGTGAATCGAGCTGCCATTAAATGGATGCAACGAGCTGGTCGATTGCTTCCAAATCTAGCTGACTAGTGTTTGACTCGACCGAACCTACCATTCGACTGATAGCTTGTAACGTCGCCAGTGAGCGGAGTTCATCACGAGCTGTATACTCGGCCATCGCCCGCCGAACCACCACATCGAATGGAGAGCCAAACGCCTGACACACACGGATCAGCAGACTTGCACGTGAAGGTGTCAGATGCATTGGCTTTATGATGCGTAGCGAGTCGAGGAAGTTATACAGCAACGTCCAATCGCGGGCCAAAAACTCGATCGTGCGATGGTCGAATCCAGTCTGCTCTAGCTCTGCAACCGCTGCTTCTCGACACCACACTTCACCTTGATGGTTGTGGATTGCACCGAGAAGAGTATGAAGAACACTCGCTCGAGAGTTGTCGGAGTATGGCATCCCAAGCGTGTGGGCAAACTCACTTGGAGATGGCGTCAAAGCGCGGATGAACACACTGCACTCGGGTATCGGACCTGGCTCATTTGTCTCACCAGCCAACTCATCAGTCAGAACAATTCCGACGATTCTGTCCGTGGAGACGTCATTGCGTTGCCCGATCAGCCACTCCCGGAAAGACGTGCGAGAGCGGTCGAAAGACGCAATGACTGTGAAGTCGTGGACGTCCACAACGATGACGTCGCTTCCTGAACCCGAAACGACGAGAAGATCTGCCAGCGCAGAGAGCACGCGAACGGGCGAACGCAGAGGAAGGGGTTCCAGCACCCGACTTTCTTCTCTCTCTCCCAAGCGATCGACCAACTCTTCGATGTGATGACTTTGGAGGCCACGTCGTGGGTCCGTCTGGATGAAGTGGCCACCCAGCAGGTTCATTGAGTGTGCAGCTGCGGCGAGGTTGAGGTCGTCAATTGCTGCCCACGACGCCGTGTCCACTGACGAGTCATCGACAGAGTCGAGCCACTGGCGGATCTCGAGGACTCTCTGACATGCATGGAGACTGTCGTCGCGTGCAATTGCTCCACCAAGCTCTCGTACCACTTGGTTCGGCGACACAGACGGCGTTTCATCGACCAGCGCTGGCAGCCGAGCCGCAGCCCATGCTCGTCGCAGTAGTGTCAATCTCTGGGGATCATGCCGCCACGAGGAAGAAAGCACGACGCGTGCGCCCGTACGTGTCACAACCCGTGCGAGACGGTCGACGAGCGACTGATGCAGCACCGAGAACTCGTGGTCGGAAGAGGAAACATTGAGCACGCCATCCACATCCACGAAGAGGACGGCCCGTGGTCGTAGAAGCCCCTGCGCCGGCGTCCCCACGTCATGCGCGCCACTGCTTCTACTTGGCATTCGGAGTCGCTTCGTGTGGCTTTCGGCGCGTCTTCGGCGACCGGCGACCAGCTCTCCCTCACTTGAGTGGCTAGTCACTCAAGCGAAACACCACGAGAAGTGCACCCAGATGGTCACTAAACACGCGAATAAGATGTTGTGTGGGGAGGGGGCTTCTTTTTTTTTTACTACTGTCTCTGTTGCTGTGTTTTGCTTTTCGGTTCTTTCCATGCCGTGGACGTTCTTTCTTTCGAGCGAATTTTTTTCTGTTCCGTTGTGTCCGCACTGCGGCCTGCCAGCCACACGTGGCCCACTGTACTGCCGTCCGCCCTGCACACGCGTCGCGCACACGCCCCGCCAGTCGCCCCCTGCCTGTGGCCGACTAAGACGCCAGTGCACCCCGCCCCGTCGCTCTTCCGCGCCACTTCCGCGCACGTTCCCCTAACTCAGTCGGGAACTCAGTGCTCCTGGCCGAGGATGGCAGCAGCTGCGTGTCAACTGAAGCTCCTGCTGCGAATCTCGCAGTGGCCAGTGGCGCCCGGCCCGCCGTCGAAGTGGCGTTCTGAACGCACGCGTTGCGTCACTCGCTTCTATGGCGACTCGAGCCTCGAACTCGCCACCAGCGCAGCGCCCCAGCCGGCCCCGTTCAGCGAACGCGCCGCGCCTAAGCTGCCACTGGCCACCGCGTTATCCGCACTTGACTTGCGTCGTCGCGTCGCGGCTTCTTCTACTGCTACTGTAGTGCTACTGCTCTTCCTCTCTACACTCGTCCTCTTTGACGCTTCTCATTCCCCAACTCGCCACCTCCCCACCAGCCTCCACCTCCCCCCACCCCCCCACCATGATGATGCGCTCGCAGTCGCCGCCACCGTCGGCACTTGCACCGGTCGAGACAATCTCGCTGCTCCGTACAACCACGGGCCCCATGCTCTCAGCGTCGGGCAAGCCGCTCTCACCACGCAGTGCCCTCGCAGCCACCTACGCCACTTATGTTGTCCGTGTGCACACGCGCCATGGCATCAAGACCATCTCCTTCGACCTGCTCGCCAACTTCTTCACGTTCACGGCCAAAAAGGCCGCCGAGGATCTCGGCATCTCGAGCCGCACCCTCATCCGTGTCTGCCGGTCACTCGGCATCCGCCGATGGCCCTACCTAGGCTTCCGCAGTGAGAAGAACGTGGAACGCATCCGCCAGGAAGCCATCGAGAACCTCCGACGCAAGCTCGAGCGCGAGGGCGTCGAGGCTACGTCGTCCGTCATGCACCCCAACACGTCGTGCCTTCGCGGCGCCAGTGCCAAGCGCCTGCTCCAAGTCAAACTGCCTCAAGTCCCCGCCGTCGCCACGCTCCCGAAGACATCGGCACGCATGCACCCACACGCCTGCGACCTCGGCGCCTACGGGACACACAGCTACAACCAGAGCCACAGCCAGCACATGCCGTCGCTCCGCTCCCCGCACTGCATCAGCACCATCGTCAGCCCGTCTGCTCACGCCCATCACGCACAGATGCCCGGAGGACTCCCACTGCTCACGCCACCTGCGGCGTTCAACGTCGAGATGGAGAGCCCACGCCACGCGCACCAGATGCATTTCGGTGGTGGTCAACACCAGCACCAGCCACAGTCCCGCCACACGCCACAGGAACAGCCGTCGTCCCCCTCCATGCCGTCGCTCAACGTGCTCATGGAAGCGTCCATCCTCACTGCCTTCAAGCAGGAAGTCGAGACGCACTTGACCCGGGTCCCAGCCCAGCCCTCGCCCAACGGCTCGGACTCGAACGCCCGCACCATGTCGATGCGCGACATCCTCTCGCACACGGCGCTGGCCGCTTGAGCTCCGGGCTTCTTCTTCCTCCTGCCAATTCCACGACCGCAATTCAGATGTAGATACAAGTAGAGTAGTTGACCAATCACCATGAAATTCAAGTACACCATACACCCCATCATGACAGCGCCCTACTGCCGCCTCCGGTGCCTGGTGGACACTGGTAGTCGGTCGGCAGCATGTAGTTCTGCAGGGCACTGAAGCAGTACTGCGCACTGCCAATGTTCTTCCGTGCGTTCTCCCGCCGCACGCCGTACGTCCGTAGCAGCGCCGTGAACAGCTCTCGTTCCGATGACCGCAGCCCATGCGCCTGCACCAACAGCGACGCCTCTTCCAGGGTCACCGACATCGCCGTGCGGTCCTTCGCCGACTTGCAGCACGTCACGCGGCCGCCGCCCATTAACCGAGCGATGGACGACGACAGCGTGAGAATGTCCATGTCCTTCCCACGGCCTGCCCGTTGGATATGGTCTCGTAGCTGGGCACGTAGCATCGTCACGCGCTCCGGCACCGACAGGAGCCCGTGTGGCGGCGGAGGCATGTGGGCCTGCCACCACGTGAGGAAGCATCCGTCTGGCGCTCCAGGATCGCGAGGTTCTCGGTGTTGATCTCTCTTTGCAGAGCGTCTTTGCCCACGGTGTTGGCCACCGTCTGCATCTCGTTCATGCCTTGCGAGAAGATGAGCGGCACCACAGCGATGGTCTGGCGGAACACGCGACGCGCACGAGCCCACTCCTCGGGCGTCTCGAGGAAAATGAACACGGCGCCCGTGGACGCGTCCTGACCCACTACACGATGCATGGAACGAGACGGATACTGATCCGCTGAGGCCACGATCAGTGGCAACTCCATCGTGAGACCCTGCTGGCTGGCCGTGACCGAGACGCGGAACTGAGCGGCTCGAGGCGACTGCACGGGGCGGAGCTTGATACGCACACGTTCGAGTTCACGCACAGCAGCCTCCATATCCCCAAGCATGCCAGCTTCCTTACTGTACGTGGACAGAAGACTCTCGACCGAGAACACGAAGCCAACGTCCGAGACGAGCTCGAGATACTGTAGACCACGGACTCGCTCCATACTGGACGCGGACGCACGCGGACCAATGCCTGCACACCCACGCTCGTGTAAATGCACATACAGTGTCTGCTGGAAACAAGTCGCGAGCGCACTCATGGCCTGACAAAACGTCACCTCGAGCCGCCGGTCGATGTGCCACTTGAGCTCGACGTACTCTCGCTCGAGCCCCTCGACCGTGAGTTCGGACGCCGCACGCTCCGACTCGCGGGCCATGCGGTCGCCCAGTTTCTCGAGCTCTGCGCGCAGCTGCCGGATGCCGCCCTTGCGGAACCCATACACGTGGGCAGCGAACGCCCCCACCGTCGTCGTGCCATACATCTCGTGATCTTCGAAGGGCTCTTTACGCATGGCTGTCATCGTCATGCGTCGAACTGGAGGTTGGACGCCACTCGCCACGTTCTCAGACGGGGGCGAAGGACCTACAACTTCCGGTTCCTCTTCCGCCTCGGACGTGCCTTCAGCTTCAAACACATTTTCGATACCAAGAGCGACGATCGATTCGGCTAACGCTCGCTGCTCTCGAGATAAAGGCGCTCCTCGCCGGCTGCTTCCGGGGCCGAAGCTTTGCATATTAACGATCGTTTCGGCCGAGTCAAACGAGATCACGCGCCGCCTCAAAGCCTCGAAAGGCTCTGGTGTTTGGGAACAGAACGCGTCGTCGCTTTCGGTATCTTCTTCATGATCGTCCTCAAAGAGAGCACGCAGTTCTCCGTCTTCCTCTTCAGACGCGCTGTCACCAAACATCCGTTTGGAGCCGTGCTCCACCTCCAGGATTCGCAAAGAAGGACTCGAGCTTTCAACCACTGACACGGAGGAGTCAATGAGCTTGACGTAGTGCTCTGCATCCGTACGGGCGTCTCCATCTCGATCATCTGCTACATCCGAAGTGGACGCAGTCACCGCATTGCCTACCGACACAAGTTGTTGGTGCAAATTCAGCGCCAAGAAGCTCAGTCCAGGATCAGCTTTCATCGTACTCGGTTTGAACGTCAAGCCACCATGGTTGCCACTTTCGTATCGCAAGATAGCTGCTTCAACGTCACCGATGTACTTTTCCATCTTGACGACGAGCTCTTCTCCCCACTTCTTGCTCTTGCGCTCCAATGCATCACCCTGGATTTGCATAATCATCTCCGATAGCATCCCGACACTTGTTGAGTTCATCGTACGTGTCGTGAAACTCCCGCTTGACTGTCTATCGACCGCACTTCGTCCGGCGGGTGGAGCAGACACGTTGGCGGATTCTTCGGCTAAGGCGCGCTTGAGAATATCTAGTTGCACGAGAAGATCGGCGAGGATCAATTGCAGTAGCTGATACGGCATCTCCCACGTGTACACGCTCTCAATCAGCTCTTCTTCGACAAGTAGCTTGGAGCGCGCCACGATTTGAGGTGGCTTCGGGGTCGCGTTCCCACTCGGAGTTGATGTTGGCTGATAGACAAACGCACGAGTAATACGCTGCGTCCTTCCCGAGTCAATAAGACTGTCACCATTCAGTAAAGGAGCCTCGCATCGTGCCACAAGCTCACCAGAGGCGTAAGTCTTGGAGAGTGGTGACTGCAACTCGTGGACACTGGCGACACCAGGAATCACGGCACGCTTCCCTTCTACGATCGATACATAGGCATCAAGTGGAATGAAAGTGTCTCCAATGAGCCATTGAGAATCCAAATCATGCAGCATCTTGGGGCTTGTGACCGCATACACAGTCGCTCGCAATGACTGCTCTTCCCGAACTTCGACAGGGAGCATCACGTGAAACGATGGATCCGAGGAGAATGCGACTTCAGTTCGGCCAATTTCTGATGAGACCTCTTCGTTTTGACGGTTGACGTAATGAAGCACAAGCACAACGGCAGGCTCAGTTGTGTGTGGGAGTGTCAGTCGAAAACACTGGAAGGACATCCACACGAACGTATTGGATGACGGGGGCTCACTCTCGGCCTTCATGCTGCCCGAGCTCTCTCGGGAACGCGAGCCTCCGATTGGAGACAACGTACCCTGCTCTCGTCGGTCGCTACTGGACCTCGACAGTCGAGGCGAATCTACGCTCACGCCACTCAATTCCCGTTTGGTGCCACCAATTCCCGTTGGTCGTGTGCCCGATGCCGCACTCGGTCCACTACCGGAGATACCCGAGTTCTCGTCCTCAGAGCGCATTCCGAAACTCTCTTCCAGCACACGACGAAGGCGACGTCTGGCAGCAGCGATGACATTACCACCAAGAGCAGATGACAACGGACTTGGCCTCTGCACACGTGACCCACGTTGTGAAGGAACCGAGACATCAACTGACAAGTCCGAGCTCCGTCGACGAGCGTCCAATAGCAGTGGCGTGGTCTCCGCCACACGGGCCACGGCCGCGACATTGACACTGGACTTGCGTCTGGACGGTAGCTCGAGATGCGGCTCTACCTCCCACATGAGCACGAGGAAAAGCGCACAAGGCACGAGCTCTGGGATGCCATAGCCGACGAGAATGCAAGCATTCGGATCACGGATGGCCCCGCACTCGGAGTGCGAGAACGGGCGTTGCAGATAAAGAAGCGTGCGCATGAGGAAGACGACGGAGCAAACGCCCATGATGAGGTTGGTGACGCGAAGTGCACGCTGGAGCTTGGCTTCGACTCGGTCGTTCAAGCGCTTGGGCAGACTCTGCTCCGCGAACTGGCGAAGCACGCGTCCGACACGACGACGTGTCTTGCACGTCGAGTACAGGAGGCCCAGCGACGCTGCAAGGCTGCCTAGGGCGATGAGCAACACGGGCAAGATGTCCCAACCGCGCGCGTGCTCCAAGTGTTCCTCCGCCGTCCATGCCGCCGCACCTTCGCCGGCGAACTCGCGCTCTCGTAATACAACGAGCCCCAACACGACAGTGTAGAAGAGCGCATTGGAGAGGATGAAGGCGTTCCAGATGCGTCGAGAGCGCGTCGAGAGCTTGGGGTTGGCGATGTCGATCCAGAAGAGCACTTGGAAAAGCACGAGCGAGAAGAAGAGACACAGCGCGAGGCGGTTGAGCAGGCCACGCAGCAGCCCCGTCGTCACAAAGCACACAGCACGCACGACGGCGAAGACGATCATGAGGCGCTGGAAGGTCTGTTGGCGCTTGATGGCGTCGGGCTGGCGACGCATGGCCGCCGACACGGGCGGGGCGACGGAGAGCGCGCGCGTGGCCGCGACCATGGCCAGCGCGACGTAGAGACAGACGCAGAAGCCTCGACGAAGGGCGAGGCATGTGGCAGGAAGACCATGCCATCGTCACGGTCGAAGGGCGGCGGAGAGGCCGCAGGGCGGCGCAGCGATGGCGAGTCCATGGGGCTGGCTACAGAGCCATTAGACATCAGGCAGATGGAGGTACAGAGGCCCCGCACTTTAGTGACATGAGAGAAGGAATGGGCCCCAGAACAAGAACAAACGAGGAGGGATTAGTGACTTCACAGACGACACCATGTGACATGGGAAGGGAACGAGGTGGATTTGCGTGCTGGGCTTCTCCGGTTGGCGTCACGGGGATGCTGCTAGGAGTCGAGCTACTTGAGATGCGTCAGTGCACGGGTCTCTATAGGACAGCTGTGATCGCACGACGTCACCACGCGAGACCTGGGTCCGTTTCCATTCGGTTCGTTCGCACCAGGATCCGCCTCTTGACCTCTTAATCTCGATCCGGGAACCTCACACGAGCTCACTCATTTTTCTCGCTCTCTCTATGGTTCACACTCGTAGTGTTCTTGAAAGTTCTGCTGTATCTTCTTCACTTGTTGCCACGGTATCCGCGGCCACGGCGAAGACCGAACTCTGCGTTGTTCCACTCTTCGTTAACTCCATATCCAGCCCTTGGGGGCTCTCGAGCTTCTCGGTGCTGTTGTTGGTTGTGCTGATTGGTAGAACGATTTGGTCCTTGGGCTGGTCGGGGCATCAATGGAGGCCAGGCGGCCAAGGATGGTGGAGTGTCGATTGAAGTCTCTTCTAGACCAGGGCTGGATGCGAAGAAGTCTTCACGTTCCATGTTCTGAAGCACTAGACGCTTCAACTCTGACTGCTCCTTCTTTCCGGCATGCTCCTGGCGCTGACTGTGCTGGGCAAGAGATGTTCCTTCCGGAACGACGAGATGACGGGCCTCTACTTTGCCTTTGTTGCCTCTACGAAGCATCCGGAAAACGACTCCACTGGCACTAGTACTCGCTCCATCTTCGTTTGCTGATCCAACAGGTGCCTGTGCCGAAGGGGCGGGGGTGGCAGCTCTGATCATTGTCGGAATAACCATCTTGTCAACGTTGACCCGACCAACAACCTTGCGTGTTTCACCACCTCCGCTCATCATTGCCTTGAATGCCTTTTCGAAGTCCTCATCTTCTTCTGTCTTTTGGACACGGTCGTGAATTACTAGCTGCTCTTCTTCCTCCTCCTCCTCTTCTTCTTCATCTTCATCATCGTCATCTCCATCTTCATCGTCATCTTCGTCATCCTCTTCCTCATCGTCGTCTGCCTCCTGATTTCGAGGAGTACTCTCCTCCTCTTCGTCATCGTCATCATCATCGTCCTCGTCCTCATCGTCTTCGGAGTCTTCGTCATCTTCAGCAAAATCATAATCCTCGACGGCATTTGCGTCGTTTTGCACTCCCGATAATTCTACCGTCTTCGACTTCACGGCTTTGCGCTCTGCAAGTTCTAAATCTTCCCGAAGAATCTTTGTCGCGGCCTCGTCAGCTTCTTCCCAGCTATCAAAACGACGGAAATGATCCTTCAGAGTGACGGAAAGCGCATCAAACAAATCCAGCACGACAAAATCTGTCTCGAGGGGAATCTCAGTCTTGGTGAATATGTAGCGCTGGAAGAACACCATAAAGCGCCCGAGACGGGTTTTCGAGATTCCCCGCTCTGAACTTGTGCCGCTCCCTGCACCGCCAGCATTAGTTCCCGCGGAGCCGCTGATGTTGCTAGGGATGGAACCATTGCATGCCTCGATCAGAGCACACACAAGGCGGATACGGAAAACGTCAGTTGATGAATCTACATCACTTGGGACCCGCGGGTCGTAACGGAGGTCTGGGACGAGCTTGCACCGACGCTTAAATTCATCCACCTGAGCCGGAGTAAGAAGTGCCGGTGCTGAGTCAGCGGAAGAATCGGGTGCTTGGCCCCCGTATTGACGGAGAGAGAGTAAGTCATGAGACTGGTTGATGATGACGTAAAGCGTGTCAACGACGACACTGACATTGACGAGACCAACATTGAAAAGCTCTCCAAGCAGCTTAACGAAGCCCAGGTTCACTTGATGGTCACGATAGTCATTCAGATCTAATCCTCTGCGGATCGCCTCCAGCACTTCATCCACAAGAATGATTGCAACTTCCTCATGGTATCTCGACAGTCCTTTGACGACATCACAGACCCACTTCATATGCATCACACGACCCTTCGTCACCTTCAGTACTGCCTTGATGACCATGTTCACAACTTCGTTATCACTGCTCCAGGGAAACTTCCGCAGAGTTTTGACGATCTTGTTTGCATTATGGTCGTTCAAGTCCTCGTAAAGCAACTTCAAAATGTAGAGATACTTTGGATCGTAGTGCTTTTGGGTGCGTTCCACACGCTCTGGTGGTTTGCACATGTAGTACGCATTCTCAACAAGTGTCTCAGCCTGGGGATCTAGGTGCTTGGCGGATTTCAGCTTCATCATCACACTCAAGAAATGAGCGGTACGCGCGTGCGTATTCTTGGAGCAGTACAAAAAGCGTCCACAATTCTCTAGTAACGCAGTCGCAATGTAAACATTGTGGCCTTGGAAGTCGGCAAAGCATCTCTTCAAGCAGCGGAACGCAACTGACGGATGGCACACGCGAAACTTCACCAATTCAGCGATGAAGCGAATGTTTTTGACTTTCGACTCCAATCTAAATTGGTTACGTTTCTTCACGTGATAGTTGAACTCGCTCACAAGAAGTTCAACGAGCTCTTTCCCGATGTCGTCCTTTAGAACACTTTGAAGTGTTGCCACGAGTCGAGAGTAGTAGCTTAGCAATTCAAGGTGCGTTCGTGGAACATTGAACAGGGTCTTGACAAGACGGGTGCGGTTTGCTTTTGAGTTGCGATAGCAGAACTCAACTGCAGCTTTATCACAGCGATCGCGGTTAACCAAGTCTTCAAGTGAAGCAAAGAACGAGTCATGCTGGTGCTGATATCCGGAAGGGCCGGGTGTGGCTGGGGTACCGTCTGGGTTAGAATCCTTTACTACCGAGTTGGAAGCTTCCTCATCGGTAACTTTGAGTGTATCAGTGTCCTCGCTAGCTTCTTCTTTCTCATCATCAGCTCCTTCAGCGGGTGCGTCCTCTCCTTCGACATCCGCACCATCGTCCTCGTCTGCTTCTTCTTCAGCTCCCGTCGTTTCACTTTGTTGTGCTTCATTCTTCTTCTTCAGCTCTGCTAGATCTGCTTCGGATAAGCCAAGGACGACTGCGGGTACAAGTTCGAGGAGGTCGGGAAGATCTTCATAGAACGACCGCGTGTCTTCATCGTCGAATGGGCTGTCTGCACTAAGCTCTCGAGGCCCTCCTTCTCCGCCTTCCCAGAGAGAAATGCCTCCTCCAAGCATTTCATCGTCCTTTCGCTCTTCGGGAAGGGCCGGGACTTCTTTGTCAAGCGCATCAGCTAGTGAATTAACGCTCGTCTGGAGCTTCTCAAACAGCTGCTTTGCGTTCTCTAGCTCTTGGACATGCTGCTCAGTCACTTCGCCGCGATTAATCTCTTCACGGTCATTCCGCTTCTCCAGCTTCACCATCGTCGCATGCTGCGTCAGATAAAACTTGCAAATGAGGTCATACGCTTCCTGGAAGCAGACCAGACACTGTTCCTGCACATTACGCGGTACGTGCGCTTGCAGCACGGCGATAGCTTCGCTTGCATCCTCGCCGCATACACTCACAGTTTCTTTATACTTCTTTGGCAGAACACCGAGAAACTCGACGCCACTGGCCTTGGCAAAACTGACCAGCAGCGGCACCTCAAGCTGTGCGGTCGATGTTGACGCTGTCGCCAGAGACATGTTGCCCTTTGTACTTCGCGATTTGCCCGTTAATGGTCCACCTTCACGGCGTGCAACGCGTTGGACGATGTTCGCGACCACACTCACGTCGTCATACACTCCCGCTAGATACAGGTCGGTCAGCAGCCGCAACAGGATGCGTCGCTTCACAATCTTGCTCTTATCATCGGCGCCGTACGAGGCATCAAACGCGGTTACCAGAGTCGGCACAAGTAACGTCGCAAAGTCCGCATAGCGCTGATGCAAGAGCGATGCCACCCGCACGGCCGCAGGGACGTCGGCCATCTTGAGCGGAGCATCGGCCAGGGCTGCTACGCATTCGCTGATGTAGCGCGTGAGGTTGATTTCTCGCGCATCCTTGAGCAGCGCGTCTGCGTTGTTCTCCGTGAGTAGCTTGAGCTTCTTGACAAACGCCGACGACTTCTTAATGTCGGCCTTGAGCTTGACGGCGCCGCTGGTGATGGCTGCACGCAGCTTCTCCACGGCGGCCGCCGCGTTGGCGTCACGCAGCTCCGCACGCTGCGCGGCCTGGCGCTTGAGCTCCTCCAGCTGCGTGGACGCGTCGCCGTCGCCCATGCTGTCCGCTGGTGTTCTCCCCCCGTCGCCAGGCGCCAGATCGGGGGCAACATGCGCTTTTCAGCCAATCAAAAGCGGAGACCAAAGGCAACCAATCCAACTCCCCCCATTCAGAGTGAAGGTCGGGCGGGGTACGTTATGTTGGGAATGGTGTGGGCCACGCTAGTTCCACGTGCGGATGACGTCGTAGTAAACGTTGACTGAGCTGGCAGGCTACTCGGCACCTCGTCCAATATGGCGGACGACGCGAAGGCGCCGGCCGTGCCCACGGGCATGGAGCACATCTCGTGGGACGAGCTAGATAAGACGCGCTACTTCATCCTCGGCCCCACCATGTTCCTCGCTGTGCGCGCCGCCGTGTACCCGAGTAACCTCGTCAAGACGCGTTTGCAGGTGCAGTCCCGCGCCAACCCGCTCTACACGGGCACATTCGACGCGTTCCGGAAGATCTTCCGACAGGAAGGGCCGCGTGGTCTGTACAAGGGTTTCGGCGCGAGCACCGCCAACGTGATCACGGGCAACGTGTACATTTCCGTCTACGAGCTGGCGCGCAAACTTGCGCTCGACCATACGCAGATGAGTGCGAAGGCGTCCAACTTCGTCGGTGGCGCGTGCGCGTCGCTTGTCTCCCAGACGATTGTCGTGCCCCTCGATATCGTCTCGCAGCGCATGATGATCAGCGACCAGGGCGTCGACCGTCGCAAGACGCGTGAGCGTGCGCGTGGGTTCTTGGCCGTGACCAAACAGGTCTACCGTGCCGAAGGACTCCGCGGTTTTTATCGCGGTTACCTACCGTCCATCGCGACGTACGCGCCATCCTCCTCGCTCTGGTGGGGCTCGTACGGGCTCTTTGTGCCCATGTATTACAAGCTGATGGAGTCGTGGGAGTTCGATGGCTTCTGGAAGCAGGTGTTTGCTCAAGCGCTCAGCGGTGGTTCTTCCGGCATCCTGACGGCTGTACTAACCAACCCCATGGACATTGTGCGCACCAAGACTCAAGTGTATACGCAGTACGGCGCCATCGACACGGCCAAGTACATCCTCCGCACCGACGGCTGGCGCGGGCTCATGACGGGCGTGAATGCGGTGCGTATTCGCGCGACGGTGCCTTCTGACTCGTACGCTGACTCTCTCTCCGTCTCCACAGCGCATGCTCGCCATGGGGCCCTCGGGCGTGCTCGTCATCTCGTCCTACGAGTTCGTCAAGCGCATGTCACGCCTCTCACCCGAGGAGCTTGCGGCGCGTTCCTAATTAAGTACATAGAGCCATGTGTGTAGTAAAGTACTTGTACTAAGTATCGGTTTCCGCCAGTCTCGCTCATCATGGAAATGGACGCCAAGTTCCAGCTCGTGGATGCCGCCTACTGCTTCCTCTCGCGGCACCGCGCGACGCTTAGCGTGCGCAACGTCGTGCAGATGGCGCAGAGCCTGAGTCTGAGCCGCGGCAGTGTCACAACCGCGGACCTGCGCGCCATGGCGGCCATCGCACCGCAGCTTCTGACGCTGCACACGGCACAGCAGCGGCAGCTGCAGCATCGCGGTGAGCCACTGTGATCTCCTGAGGGCTACAGAGGCTGCAGCTGATGACGCACGTGTGTGATTGTGCCCGTAGACGACGTGTTCCGAGAGCGCGAGCTCACGCCAGACGAAATGGAGCTGCTCACGTTCCCGACAGTGCCGCAGACTAGTCAGAGGGCGAGCGAGAAGCGCAAGAAGCTCTTCCTGGCCGCCTTGGCGACTGCACAGAGCGCAGCACCACCTGCGATAGACAGCGATGCGCCAAGTCACGTAGACACAGCGTGCGAACCCATGGCAATACTGGCGAGTGACAATGACACGCCCATGCCATGGCGCGATCTGTTGGAATCCCTCGACATCTTCCGTGGGCAGATCGTACATGTCGAGAGGCGAGCGGCACGGGACGCGCAGTACGAGGCCTTGGACTCGCTCGGTCTACCGACCGGCGTCCTGTCCGCTCTCGAGAAGATTGGCATTCGGCAGCTCTACTCCCATCAACACGCGTCCATCGCCGCCACTCTCCGCGGAGACAACGTCGTGCTCTCGACGTCGACGGCGAGTGGTAAGTCACTGGCCTTCAACCTACCGACGCTCGTAGCTCTCGACGCCAAGCCCACGTCAACGTTCCTGTATCTGTTTCCCACGAAGGCGCTTGCGCAGGACCAACTCAAGTCGCTTCGGCGGCTACTTCACGCCGCCCAACTGCCTCCGCATCTGTGTGCGACGTTCGACGGCGACACGCCCATGAAGTCTCGCTCCACCATCATCAAAGACACACAGATCTTCCTCACGAACCCCGACATCATGCATCTCACGATCCTGCCCAAGCACAGTCAATGGAAGAGTGTCCTGGCGAATCTCGAGCTGCTCGTCATTGACGAAGCGCACATGTATCGCGGTGTCTTCGGCTCGCACGTCGCCAGTGTCTTCCGTCGGCTCTTCCGTCTCTGTGCGCTCTACGGATCGAATCCTCGCGTGATCTGCTGCTCGGCTACGATCCGCAACCCGTCGGAGCACTTCCGAATGCTGCTGCCGACGCTGCCGCCGCCTCCTCCTGCGGCTGTCCATGGCATCGAGCCCAAGGAAGAGCGACTTGCAAGCTTTGACTTCTGCTTCCAGCGTCCGCTCTGCGTCATCACTCAAGACGGTGCGCCATCGGGAGAAAAAGTGTTCTTCATGTGGAACCCCAAGGTCGAGAGGTACGCATCCGAAGAAGCCCAAGAGACAACGAGCATCCGCAAACGGAAGAGAGAGCAGAGTGATGCGACAGAAGACGAAGCGGCGAAGCACAGCAACAGCACGAGCTCCATCTACCAAAGCGCCAAGATCTTCTCAGCGTTGGTGGCCGAGAAGGTGCACACGCTGCTCTTCTGCAAGGGCCGCAAACTGTCGGAACTCGTGCTCATGGCTGTGCATTCCGTACTCAGTGACTCATCCAAGACCAAGCATCTCATCAAGCGTGTGCACACGTATCGTGGAGGGTACACGGCTGAGGACCGTCGCCGCATTGAGCAGCGTCTGTTCTCCGGCGAGCTGCTTGGGGTGATCGCCACGAATGCACTCGAGCTGGGCATCGATATCGGGGAACTGGACGCGACCATGCACCTCGGTCTGCCAGGCAGTATTTCGTCCTTGTGGCAGCAGGCCGGCCGTGCAGGGCGTCGCAAGGAGACGCTCCGCAACGCCTCGCTCGCCGTCATCGTGTGCTTTGACGCCCCACTCGACCAGCACTTTGCCCGCCATGCGACGGAACTGTTCGAGCTCACGCCGGAGGCCGTGACGTTAAACCCGCACAACCCCAAGATCGTCGGGCCGCATCTGCTGTGTGCAGCACACGAGTACCCGCTGTTCGACTCGCGCTCCGGACTGGCGTACGTCGATGAGTCCATCTTCGACACGCAGTTCCCCACTTCTCCGGTGCTACGTCTCGTCAAAGAACACACCGAGAGACAACAGCTCGTGCAGCGCCTGCGAGGCGAAGGAGGTGGCTTCAAACTGCACTCGTGTGTGCCGAAAGCGACCCGGGCGTTGAGTCTGCGCAGCATCTCCGAGATCAACTACAAGGTCGTGACGGACGACGACGAGCACGTGATACTGGACGAGATCCCGGGCGAAATGGTCTTTTTCCAGGTCTACCCGACGGCCGTGTACTTGCACCAGGCACAAGAGTACATCGTCACGCGTCTCGACGTCGAGCAGAAGGTCGCGTTTGCTCGCAAGAGCGCGCATCCACTGACGTACTTCACGGCCTGTCGCGACTACACCGAGGTGGACGTCGTCAAGGTGCAGCACCGCACACGAGTCTCCCACGTGGCGGACGCCGACCCGGTCTTTGTATGCGAAGGTGACGTGTCCGTCTCGACGTCGGTCTTCGGCTCGACACTGCTCGAGAAGAAGACGATGCGCGTGATCCACACCAACGAGTTCTCGCTGCCGCCCATGCAGAGCTTCGGCCACGCGTTGTGGCTTGAGCTTCCTCATGCGCTCAAGCGCCAGGTCGAAGGCGCGTCGTTCGTCTGGGCTGGGGCACTCCACGGCGTCGGGCACTTGCTTCTCGCCGTGGCGCCGCTGTTCGTGCTGTGTGATGGAGGCGACATCAACACGGAGCACTACAACCCGTTTGAGCGACGTGTGCGACCGAACCGGATCACCATCTACGAGAAGCGCGAGGGTGGGAGTGGCCTCGTGGAGGAGATCCTCCGGTCGCTGCCGCCCATCATCCGCCGCGCGCGGCTGATCGCCCGCGAGTGTGTGTGCGTTAGCGGCTGCCCGTCCTGCATCCATAGTGCGCAATGCACCGAGTACAACAAAGTGCTCGACAAGCGAGGCTCGCTGCTCGTGCTGGACTACATCGCAGCCTCCTACGGCATGGCGTGGAGGACAACGAAGACACACACAAGACAGACAGAGAGCAGGAGCATGGCATGTAAAATTACAGAGTAGAGAGACCGACGCCTTCGAAGCCGCCGCCCGAGAGGCCCAGCTCCTGGGCTGCCATCGCCTCCTGCTTGTCGAGGTTGGAGCGCGAGCCGCCGCGACTTGACGTCTTCTTGGTGTTGCCTGCCGCCACGGTCTTGGACGGCCGCGTCACGTTCTACAGTCAAACGGCGTCAGTCAACCACGAGGTTCTGCATGGACGTAGCGTGACCAGGACGCACGATGGGAACGCCGAGCTCCTTGCACAGCGCCTCGGCCTCGGCCCACTTGAGCACGCCATACTCAAGACACCATTTCTTGGCCATGCGGCTCTGCGGCCGCTGCTGCAACAGACTCTCATAGAAGACGCGGTCGGCAAAGCCCTTCCACGCAGCGCATCGTGAGTCCTCTTAAGACCGAGTCTCTCCCCCCTGCCTTCGCTCCACGCACCGGCGACGGCGTCGGGTGCTTCTGCCCTGGCTTCCGGTTCGCCTCCTGTTCCTTCGACCACTCTTCTTCCTCGATCATTTTCGCACTCAAACGCCAACAAACAACTAGGCGTTGTCCCGTTAAATCCGGTTGTTTGTACTAAACACGGACGCGATCCTCCTACAACCGTCCCTATATTAGTTTCGTATTCTGTCTAAACCAATATGGCTACACCCGCGTACGTGATGTGCGCATCACCACTTGAAGCGACGGCCGACCAGCTCGAAGAGCTGCTCGTTGTAGGGCGCGTAGAACGCCCGCAGGCGCGCAGCTACGGCGTCGTCGATGGCCCCGTACGCGCGCGTGTTCTTACGATCGGTGTCGGCCACGTCGTGCGGCACCAAATCGAGGAACTCGAACGCGTCGTTGGCGACGCGGCGCGTGCCTTCGGGCGTCTTCATGTCGTCGAGATCGACGATCAGAAACTGCTCACGTGGGAACACGCGGAGCCACAGGGCGATCTGCAGCGAATAGAGGCCGCGGCCGACGAACGAGTGCGCACCGTGCTGCTGGGACAACGCGTCGGCGTAGTGCTGGAAGCTGTCGGCGACGGAGCTGTCCACTGAGTCCAGCAGCGTCGGTGCGACCTTGTGCGTCTCCAGAAGCGCCAAGTCCTCTTCCACTACCTGCTCGAACGACTTGCCACGCACTGGCTCGCGCATCTTGAGCTGTTGGGCCGTGCCGTTCGGATCGGCGGTCATCTGGTAGTGCGAAAACGCACGCTTCACAGGGTCACGGAGCATCACGATGAGCTTCATATTGGGGTACAGCTACACGAAGAAGTGTTGTTAGCCAGCATTCTAGGCAAAGAGATGGTGTAGCTCTTAAGGGGACTCACCTGATACAGACGTCGGGCAACGCGCTCGCCATAGAGGAGGTAGCTAGGGGTAGACTCGCCGATCTGCATCGGTGGGAGAAGCACCGCGGCCGGGTCTTCGCACTGTAGAGACGCCAAGTACTTGGCTCTGACGGTCAAAGAGATACAAGCGTCAGTTTCCACGAGACTCCTCCCTGCCTGTGTAGGGCCCAACTTACCGCATGTCTGTCAGACTGTTCCCCTGCAGTTCCTCCAGCTTGTCGTCCTCCAGCTCCTCCTGTTCACCCGATCCTTGCGCTCGTCGAGCGGCTGCGAACTTGGTGAGGATGCGCTTGTACGTGGCCTCGTCTTCAGCGGAAAGCTTGTGTTTCAGGGCAGCCTCCCACTGCCAGTCGAAAAAGTGAGGCTCACGACGCTTACCCTTGAACACCTGTGGGTGCTGGCTCAGATACTCGTATAGAGACGTCGTGCCGCACTTCTGAGCACCAATGATAACCCAGTTGGGTGCGAACACGAGCGTTCGGCAGGCCGCCTGCAGCTCTTCCTTCGCCAGGCCGTCGACGTACCCAAACATCTCGACCAGTTTGGCCCATACACTATCAGCAAAGGCGTCACTTTGACCATGCAGCACACGGCGGACGACGCGGACGAACGCCTTGGCGTTGATCTGTTCGATAAAGTAGTGACGACACGCTGTCACGATCTTGGACGCCGCGTCGGCGCCGACCTGGTCCTTGACCAGTGCCTCCACTTCCGCATGCAGCTTACTGGCCTTGCGCTTGCTTTCTTCTCGCTCCTTCTTGTCCACTGCGCTAGTGAGCAGCTCGACACGACCTCGCACCTGACGACACACTTGACCCGCGGCGAGTACGTGGCGCTGGAGCGTGAGGCGTTGCGCTTGCTCAACGTAGTCAAAGATGAGGTGGATGCGGAGACGTGGTGACGGGTTCCACACGCTATGCTTGGCGGCGTTATTGAGCTCGACAATCGTGCCTTCGTTGTACGCGTACCGCGTCATGGTCTCTTCCAACCCGCCGCTCTTGAACTCGACGTCGGCGAACGTCACGATGGGCACATGGATGCGGTGCGTCTTGCTGACCCACGGCCCATTGTCATGATGCGCCGGGATAAGCGTCTCACCTGGCATGCGAGCGAACAGGCAACGCACGACCTGGTCGGGATGCACGCCCATGCGGTCGAAAATGGGCTCGAGGAAGGTCCGATAGGTGGCGTAGAGCGGCAGCTCGTACACGTTCTCGAGCTGCGTGTCGGAGAACACGCACATGATGTTGTTAACACCCAGTTTGTCATGGAACGGGCGCTGGAAGTAGACGTTGTGCGTGCGGTTGTACGCTTCCTGCCACTGCTCCTCCGGCAGTGCGAGGAGATGGCGACGCAGCGCTGAGATGTCGATATCATCAGCCACCAGCGCCGAGTAGAGCAGATGCGCATGGTCGGCGGGCGCGCGCATCTCCGTCGGCACGCGCTTGTGCGAGAGCGGGATGCAGGCGCGGCGCGGGGCGTCCGGCGCGGGCTGGCGATCGCCACACACGTCCATGGTGGCGTGTGTCTTGGAGTGATGGCCATGGCGTCATGCAGACACGCGCCAAAGAGCGTACCGTGTAACGCCGCCAAAGTACGAAGACCGACTAAGAAAACAAGACA
>KE463959.1:5162-45562 GCA_000387445.2 Pythium aphanidermatum DAOM BR444 | reverse complement strand
ATGGACAAACAACATATGGAAGATAGGGATGCACTGCAACTTAGCGTGGCTTGGTCTGTGCCTTCTTCTTGAGGGCCTTCTCGAGACTGCTCTTGCTGACGGCACTTACTCGCTCGCGCGTATCGGACGTCGCCGGTCTCGAGACTGCCGCCTTGTCGCTCGCCTCGAGTTCTGCGTTGTCGTCGTCACTCTCGTCGCCATCCGTCGACGGCTTCGCCTTGGCGTCGTGTTTCTTTTGGAAGATCTTCTCCATGACGCGGCTCTTCCCAGTGTTCGGTGCCTGCTTGGCTAAGAGCATGAACGTTCCAAACGGAACGGCGTCTTCCTTCGGTTTGGACGTCGTCGGCTGCGGGGCATCGTCGTCAGGAGAACCGGACTGACTGCTGGCATCACCATGATCAACGCCTGGTGCATCTCGGTCAATCGACTTCAGTGGCGACTGTGCCTCTGCCTCGTTGCCCTCGGGGATACCTGCACAAACCACCGCTTCAGGCAGCGACACGCCCTCGCTCTTGCGATCTCTCGGTATCTTGGTCATCCGCAGCGTCGGTATGGTCATCATCTTCTTGGGTGATCGCGACGCCTCGACTTTCCCTCGCTCTTTCTCCTCTCGACTTATCCTCTTGAGCATCATCTCCAGCGCTCTCTTCTTGGGAGATAGTTTGCGGTTCTGAAGCAGCACATGAGCTCCAGTTGGGGCACTGTCGTCCACTGATGGCGTTGCGTCTTCCACTAGCGCCCCACCAGGACTGCCCGTCGCCGTCTGACTGCGTTGGAGGATCGGTGGCAGCTTGGCAACTTTACTCAGGAGCTTGTACGGCAGCGAGTCACGTTTCTCACGCAACTCTCGCATGAGGTTCTGACGCTTGATGAAGATCCGCGACTGCGGGTCAGCCATGGGTCCGAACCGCGTCGACGAGCTCACAAACTCCTCTTGAACGGCCGCGACCTTGGCCGCCTCGCGCTCATCCGCTGCCAGTGCCTTGGCAGCTTCGACGGCCGCCTGCTCTTCTTGGTGGTGCTGTCGCACGCGGTGCATGCCATACAAAAAGTGCTCGAAGTCGACCAAGTCTGCGTACGCTGGGTCGAGTTCCAGGAGGAAGCTGCGCACGAGAGCAGCATCCACGTGCACGCCCAGCTGATAGATGGACTGGGAGATGACCGAGTAGGAAACAAGCCCCAAACGAGCAGTGTCGGCATCGTGGAAGAGCAGTCGGAAGGCGTCGATCTCTTCAGTCGAGAAGCCGTCGATCGCCTGCTTGAGTGTCAACCGTCGCTTCGTGATGAGCTCGCGGTGCGCGAGTTCTCGATTCACGCGCACGTTCTCCAAGAAGCGGCGTCGTGCGAGTCGCGTGAGGAGACGTCGTTGGATCCTCACGGCCGCATTGAAGCGAATGCGCTCGTAGAGACTGAGAGACGCATAGTGGCGCTGGGCCAGAGTCTCGGCACTGGGTTTCACGCGCAGCACATCGCGCCCATACCGCCAGAGCCGAGAGACCATGGTAGAACTCCACCATTGACCAAGTGTGGCCCCGAGGATGCGGAGGAACACTGTGAAGGGCTCGACCACAACCAAGTGGAAGAAGAGACCGAGCCCCCATGCTCCAATGCATCGCCAAGCCGTGCCAGTGCCGAGCTCCAGCGAGTTGGTGACGATCACAAAGCACATGACCGCAGCCCACGCGGCACACACCGTGAAGATAACACGCACGACCCACGCCGGATATGGCACGTTCTCGACTGTCGGGACGACGCCCAACTTGGACTTGTGATCCCACGCGTTTCGAGACAGAGAAGACGAGACCACTTGGCCATTGGGCAGTTGCATTGTGGACGTCGCGATGGCACCTAGCGACTCGGTCGCGAGCTCTGTCACCACGTGCGGCGCCACGTTCTCCAAGCTCGTCGTCAGCATCTTGGACAGGATCTTGCCACGCGCCGGCGCCGCGATCTTGAGCCCTACGACCTTCTCGAACGTCTCTCGTACTTCGGTAGGCGATGCACTGGTCGAGGCAATGCGCAGTTTGAGTTTCGCGTCCTTGGCCATGACGACCTCACGTGCGAGGAAGACCGCAGTCATGATCAAGAGCAGCAGTGCGACGGCCACGGCGACGGCCACGTACGCCACCGTGTCCACGAGCGAGTGGAAGTCCATCATCATCTTAGCATAGCAGCCATCCAGATCGCGTTGCTCATCTTTCGTCTTGGTCAACACACTTCCATCCACTCGCACAGCCTCGTAGTCCACTTGCACGGTCGTACCGGGAGGACACGGGCGGAAGGCAGTGTCGGATCCATTCTTAAACCCACAGCAGAGCAACTCGAGTTGCGTTCGCCGTCGGTAGAAGCCCGAGTTGTCGTTGCTCCAAGCCGCTTGGAGGCGTTGAGGAACACTAAAGCCCGTGTTTCGAATAGTCCAGTTGCTCGCGTCTTCATCAAGTGCCTGGCTAGCCATAAAGACGGCGACGCTAAGCCCGACGAGGAGGACGATAGCAGCCACGGCGACAGCGACGAACACGACGCCACTGCGACTTCCGATCCCCTTCTTCTTGGTCTTGAGATCCATCACCAGCCACGCAAGCAAAGTCGTCCCTACCAAGAGCACACTGTAGATCAGGCCTTCGCGAGGGCCCTGGTCGAACTTGACGCCATGAAGCGATCCCCGGACACCGAACATCACGAGCCCCAAGAACGTAGCGAAGCCACACCCAAAGAGGAAGAGCACAACGCCCACTGTGCAGTACAACCAGTGGCAGAAGCGTGAGAGCCACGTGTACCAACGCTCCTCTGTTGTTGAGTGCACTGATGGCTCCAGCAACGAGGACGGTTGGACGGCTGCTTTGTCGGCTATCGAGAGGCTGGAAAAGGGCTTGGCAGTGAGGCGACCAAAGACTCCACGGAACAGTAGGGCCTTCTCCTTGCGCTGCCTCGCAACAGCGACTTCCGGAGACTCGTCGTCACTACGATTTCGCACGGCTTCGAAGAGCCCACAGGCAGCCACCTGCGCGACGTAGCCGACAACGCCACCATACAACAAGCCCATGCCCAAGTAGCCCCACGCATCTGGCTGCTGACACGTCTTCAGAGCATGGCGATGGCACCCACGCTGTGCGAACCGAGCACTGTAGATGGCCAACGTTGTGAGCACTGCACACAACACACTCATGAGGCGCTGCGGCCGCGTGAGCTTACGGTCGAACTGCGTGGCGACCGAGATCGCGACGTGCTTGCGACGCAATTCCCCACGATATTTACCAGCAGCAAACCGCAGGCGGCTCTCGATGACAAACCACTCGAGTGGCTTCACGGTCCTCAAGTGGGCCAGCACGACCCAGCTGCACAGCAGCGCGAGGCATTCGACGAGCGTGAACGACAGAGAATATAGGAACAACCACCCGAAGGAGCCTCCGATCTGGGTCTCGAGCGCGTGACGACACCCGCTTGCAGCACTAAGAGAGCACGTGAAGCCCACGGCTGGACGGTCGAAGACGATGCCCTTGTTCTTGACGACGACTGGGTCGTGGAACCCACAACACTGGTTCTCAAGGGAGATACGATGCTGGATGGGTGGGCTCAGCGTGTCCCATTGACGATCCAAGAATGACTGCAAATGGCTCCGCCACAAGCCACCTCCGAAATGAGACGCGTAGCCGGTGAGTCCGACGCACAGCCAGCCACAGAGGATCAAGAGTGTCCGACCGAGGCACTGCATGAACACTCGGTGGACAACACTGCCGAAGACGCCGTGGATCGTGTACGCGTTCAACGCTGCGAGGTAGAGCGCGAAAATGAAAAACGCGATGCCGATCGAGTGCGGAAACACCAACTGTAGCAGAGGCGAGCTGAAGAGCGACCAGTGACGCACGACGTCGAGACCCAGGAAGAAGCTGGCGAGTGAGAGGAACAGGGAAGCGGCAGCGACCAAAAGCAAGATGCCACGGGCAGCTACAGTACTGGCGTGCAGTGGTTCAGAAGGCGGAGGGTTGAAGGGCTCCCAGAAGAGACCGAAGACGGCAACCATCAGGATGCAGAGCGTGAGCAGGAGCCCTACAGTAAGCTGAAAGGCTCGAGAGGCTGTGTGCTTGACGTACGCCTTAAGTTGGGGAGCACACGCCTCGGTCGCGTTGAGTGGACACACCACCTGAGTCAGTCTTCGAGACGTATGGCTGACGACACTGAGGCGTCGTCGGTTCTGCTGGCTCGTGGCGTTGTCCAGTGGCCGATAGACATCCGTTTCAACGATCGCGTTCTCATACTTCCATGCAGAGCGCTCGGCTGCCTCCGTGTACATAACGGTGCCATTCGCGCGCTCCACTTTGGCGTATCCGCAACACCCAAGCGCGTTCTGGAGGAACACACGGGTGGTTTGCGGAGGCGTCGAGATCCAAAACGACCGAAGGTGGTCGTCGAGCGCTTCGTCGTTCGTGGGCATGTGAGCGAATCGATAGGAGAACCCAGCGAGAGCAAACGCCGACACAAAGAGCGTCGCGCTGCACAGTAGAAACGCCCATGCGAGCACGCGGCGTCTCGTCCACGCCAGTGCCAGCGCCAAGCCACCAAAGAGACTGACGACACCACCGAAGGCGAACAGGTAAGTCGTCACATGGCGATCAAACACGCGAAGCAGATACGACAAATGGAGCACGTTGAGTTGGTACATGGCGTCCAAGCCAGCACAGACGACGACCAACCCGAAGACCGACGCAGAACTGCCAGTGACGACCACAACCACACAGCTCAAGCGGTTGATCAACCCGTGAGTAAATGAACGGAAGGCAAACGGCTTTTCAGGTCGAGACACGTCTGGATGGATCCGAGGCTTGACGGAAAATCGTCGCAGTTGGAGGGTAGCAGCCACCGAAAGGAACAATACAGCGGCTAGGAAACCAAGGTACGCGGTCAAGCGAGAACAGTAGACAGAAAGCTCTTGCTGAAGCACGTGGAGAACCTGCGGCCGGCACGTCGGCAGTATCTGATCATCAGCAGAAGGGAGGGATGTGCAGGAGCCTTCAGAGATGTAGTCAAAACCGCAGCAGTCGAGTTGAGTTTCGATCCTGACCAGCGACTCGCGAGTCAACTGCACATATTTGGCGTGAATAAAGTCGACAGTCGCAGGGTCTAGTAGCCAGTGATCTCGGATGCGCTTGACGAAGACGAAGAGCCCAACGGATGCCAATAGGCAGACGAGAGCAAACGCGTTGAACCACTGTAAGCGTCGGCTATCGCGCGTTTGGACGCCATGCAGACACTGGCCGAGCAGAAGTAAATACACCGAAGCCCACGCAACAAGGACCGATCCTGCTTCAGCACCGAGAATCCCACCAACGACTTCGTTACTTAGAATGTGCAGCCCAATGAGAAGATCAATGCCGAAAAGTAACACCACGAGCATTAAACACATCAGCACCTGAAGCAAGGATGGGAAGGAGCAGTACAGAATCACATCCCACAGTGACGCGATCAAAAGTCGATCCGATGCCGTCTCGCCGGACGGAGAGTTGGCAGATTCTCCAGCTAGTTGTTGCAGGCGCAGACGCCGCCACGTCCGAAGCGTGCGGATCAAAATCCACGCGACCAGTTGCGTCAAGAAGACGGCTTCCAGATATACGAACGAAGAAGTGAACAAGGTTTTAGCTCGAGCTTCAATCACTTTGAGGCACGTACGAGGTGTCGAGGCGTCGAGAGCTTCTTCGGGACACCCATTGACAGCGTCGGAGATCGTCACAAAGCCACAACAGCCAAACGCCGATTGGATCTCGGTCTTCGTGTCGGGAGACAGGTTGTTCCATACGGTCTGAAGCGCCTCCAAACCAGCCAAAGGCAGTTCGTGGAGATCATGAACGTATCGATACGACAGCAGCACCACCAAGAGCTGACTGAACAAAATAACTAGCAAAAGGGCTCCGTACGAGGAACGAGCCAGTCGAGAAGACGAGTCCGAGTTGTTGTGACGACTCAACAAGATGCCCCAAACTCCAAGAGGAGTTTGAATACCACCAGCAGCGAGAAGCACGAGTCCGATAGGCTTCCCATAAAGATAGAGAACAAGCTCAGCCGACGTACTGTTGCCCAGAACGAGATAGAAGTCAACTCCGACAAATGCATAGACAATGCCACTGATCAGGAGAACAACATTCGCAACTCGAAGCAGCCGCATGAGCATTGCAAAGTGACGGTGGAGAGACGCACTTGAATGGAACAAAACGCGCGTTTCGTTGGGAATTTCGATGGTCTCGACCGGAGGAAGCATCGCCAACATTGCGTTCGTTGGAAGAAGCGACTCGGATGTTGCGGGCCCTGTCGTTCCACTGGCTTCTATGCGAATCACCTTCATGGGCTCGCGTGCTTTCTCTCGCTTGGCCATATACGTCGCAAAGTCCTCGAGCAGAGTTCCTTCCGCTGCCGCCGTTACACGTTCCTGCAGCTCGCTCCATTTGCTCCTGTTGAGATTCTTAATGGTCTTATCTTTGTCTTTCTGGTCGTCTCGCGTATCGACGCGCTGGCCAACACGAGCTGCAACTATAAACAGCCCGACGAGAACCGCCGTGGACACGGTACCGACGATCGAAGGCTCGTCGTCTCGGTAGAGTTCATCTGAAAGTGCGTAGTAATCGAGACGCTCTTCGAGAGTGACTAAAACTTCCAACTGAGACGTGATTTCAGAGCAGTAGCACACCGTGGAGGTGAATGAACTGGTCGCGTCGTCTTTAAAGCAGGAATCCGAGTCCCACACACCGCTCTTTGGGTTCCATGCCCGGCAAGATGTCGTGAAGTTGCGCTTCTCAACCAATGTCATTGCTCGGGAATGTGGGATTGTCAACGCGATCAGTGGCTGCCACGACGACGCAGTCGTTGACGAGGCGACCGCCAGGCGCCGGGCATTTGAGACAGTGTTTTCATTGCTTGTCGCTGCTCGCCTGACACATGAGTTCTCACTGTTGAGGCTCAAAGGCTGAAGATTTCGCTGACCCGAGAGAGCGACGGACAACGACGTGCGATCATGAATACTGACAATAGTCGAGCTAGAGAGTGAGAAGCTCCATGGAGTGAGCATGTCGAATGCGTCGTGGCCGCCATCTCGAACACACTCATGTACAAGTCCAAGCCATCTGCAGACGACAGGCAAGACACTGCGGTGCGCGTCAGATTGACTTTCATGGCTCCTGACGCGAGGAAACGACCCGCTCCAGCGGCTACGGTGACTTGTCCAGATGAAAGCAGTGCTGGGGCCTCCCCAGGAAGCAAGTCTTGACTCGCCACAGCCGCGAGTGACCGCAAGGTTTGCTGAAGCTGATTCCAACTTGTCTGCGTCTCGACGCTCTCACTGGCACACCGTACAAGTGCAGCAGAGTCATCCGCCGAGGCGGAATCTTCTGACGCTAAACGACGTGATGATGGTGGTGTCGAATCACTCAGGGCTGCTTGAATGGAAAGAATGGTCGACAAAGCTCCCAAAACGGCCTGTCCGCTTGCCTCCAAGAAGTCGGTTGAGTCCTGAAGTGCTAACGCATTGGCAGCGATCGAACTCATCAACGAAGTCGTTTTCCCTATGGCGCTAGTATCAAACGCTGCTCCTGTGGACTGCACAACAGCGTCAACGACACGGACTTGTTGCCCAAGGCCTGAAGGCGAAGGCTCCGCTGCTTGGACTGCAGAACTTCCAAGCGACGCCAAAATCACAGTGTTAACACTGCGAACATCCGCCGTCTTGAGCGCACACGAAGGACCCATGAATCCAGTACTGCAGACACACGAGAACGTCGAAAGATCGCACGATCCACGGCCGGAGCACACATCGCCAGCTTCACTATCGCCTGGACACTTGTTGGGCGCTGAAGCAGCGTTCTGCATGGCACGCTGCAGCACGAGAGCCGCTGAGAGGAGATATTTGGTCTTGGTCGAGGCGTCAAGGGCGCTCGCAAGCGGACTTCCGGAGCCGACGAGGAGTTGCGATGCGAACACCACAGGCTCCGTCTTGGCTGCTATTGGCATCCGCACAGTCAGCTGGTCGTGCGCAACGGCGGTGCTGCCCATGGCATCTGTGATCAGCGCCACAACCGTCATGCTGACACTCTCCGAGAGCCCTTCTGGCGGCAGCATCGTCACAGCGGCTGTGGGCACGGCCTGGCCCGCCACGAGGGGCAGCATTTGCTGACGGATGCGCGTGGCATTCAAAGCCAACGTATCGAACACAGCCGTTGGTAGCACGCCGAACGCATACTGCAGCGGGAGGTCTTCGACGTCGTCAGTCCACTGCAGACTTCGTAGGGAGAACACGTCACTCATGGCGTAGCCCTCACGAGGAAAGATCTGGAAACTACCGGGCGACGGAGGAGCGTTGACAGTGAATGCAACGAGCCCAAAGCCGACATTGCCGTTGATATCAGTCGCCACAAGCCGCAAAAGGTAGCGCTGTCCAGGCGTCAGTTTGTCCTTCAGGATCGCGTTCGTTGGGGTCGTCAAGGGCAGGGCGAAGGCTTCGTGTGTCGTTTGGTTGCTTCCAATTGGCGGCAGGTGTAGATCGCCTTCGTCTTCGAGCCAGCGTACTGTGCAGGGATACGTAGACGTAACAACCGCATTCAATATGAGTCGGGTGGACGGGGTCAATCTCGTGGCGGATGCCTGGATCGTGACATCGGGGACACTGCCATTCTTGGTCCACACGCTCGTAAACGTGGTCGCACTTCGCACTGTGTTGGACACAGCGTTTGGCTTACTAACCGTTAGGTGGAAGCGCAAAACACGCAAAGGCTGTAGCGTAAACGGATCGACTGTCAACAGCGTCGACGGAGTTGCGACAGGCAGCGTCAAGACACTCCGTGTCGGTGATGAGGCATTGATACATGGACTGGGGTCAAAGACTGTGGCGTTTACTGCTGTCCAGTCCTCGCATCGCCACCCGTAGACAAAGGCGCTGGGGTCTCGATCCGGATCGACGGACAACGACGCGTTCAGCACCAATGTGTCTTTCTCACCAATGGCACGATCACCACCACGTAGAACGGGTACCAGCGGACTGCTGATGACAGAGATAGAGAATGACGTGCTGCCTTTGGCGCTGACCACGACTGGGATCGATGAGCCAGCCGACTGGGTCCACGCATCGACTCGGAACCGATACGTCTTCCCTGGGAGCAACTGGGTTCTCGGCACGCGGAACACGCGTGGATCCTTGGCTGTGTTGGTGGCATTGAGATCAATGGCCACTTCAACGGCGCTTCCAGTATCAGCAACAGTGGCAAACCAACGGAACACGAGCTGCTGCTGGACGCCCTGTGACAGCAGAGGGCAGCTAAGCGTAGCGTCCGCTTGTACGACAACAGGAAGCGATGACTCCCCCCGCGACACGACAAGCGACGTGGGTCCAACGGCGAACACTTCAGGACGTGGCTGCTGACCAACATACACTGACTGGACAGCCGCGCCTTGTTGACCGAACGCATTCGTGAGCTCAAGTCCCACAACGTACGTCGTGTCGGATTGAACCAACGTGTTGTCAATGGAAAGTTGAAGTGTTTTCGCCACTGACGCTGCGAGTGACAGTGTCCGCAAGTAACACACCGTCCAGAGCTGCTCCAGTGTATCAATGAAGCTCGAGAGCTCAGGAGACAAGTCGGTCTTGGTCATCACAGTCGCCTTCTCGTACTTGAAACACAGAGGTCCCAGTGCACCGTACAATGTCTTGCTTTTCGACAGCCAGGCCTCAACAGTACCAGACGACATGGCGGCTTTGGGCAGCACAAACCATGACGCTGCTCGATACTGGCGTCCTGCTGAGCCTGTGGTCAGAGTCGCATCGACACGCCAGACACCGCATGACCCCACTTGGTTGGGCGTGCTGAGCACGACTTGAGGTCGGATCGTTGCCAATGGGTCCATCCGAACTGTGAGTACTGCTTGCGTGTATGCTCGACTTGTGTGACGCGCCCTTAAGACGTTGCCCGACTGGCACACCTGGTTCACGAACGCCTTACACTCGTGAAGAAGAATCACGTCACCTGGCACCACGGTCGCGTTAACTCCAAGTGTGATTCGTAGCCGCTTGAGATCGAGTCGCCACGCGCAGGTCGCTCCACTCCCGAGTGACGTGATGCCAGACGCCAAGACGAGTGTACAGGAAAAACTCGTGTTTCGCGGTCCATAAGCGGAGCCAGTGGACGAAGCGCGTATGAGCATCGTCGCTGCATGATACACAGGCGAGTCGAAAGCGATAAGCAGGCGGGTGCCCGCAGCGTCAAAGAATGAAGAAACGGGAAGAGGAGGCGGAACAGCCTCTCGGTCGCTAATGAGAACTGGAATATCCACAATGCCGAGCGACGCGTTCGAGACGTTGTACTTGGCATCTGCACTCTCCACGCTATGAGCGATGGCTGAAAACTGGGTCGGATCTTCTGGGATTTCGTCGTCGACGCCAAACACAGTCACGGTTTTCGGAATAAACCAGTCGAGAGACGAGAACACAAGCTGCAAGGTTCCTGAGGGCCAACTGGACTTGAGGTTTCGGGCAGCACCGACTTGGGGAGCATCCACAGGTTTCACGGCCGCATCGATACTGACAATCCGTTCGATACGTGGACCGATTGTGAGGATGACATCTTCATAGGGCTCCGAGTTGAGTCGGATCGAGTACGAGTCGTTGAAGCCGCCTTCTGCTACGTGTAACCGTGATCGTGCCGTTGTGGTATTGCTGTGGGACACCACAGCGAGTGAGATGTTCACGAACGAGAAATCGTTGTCTTCAATCAGCAACGCGACGCGCTGTTGTGTGTACTCGCCTACAACATACAGCGCATCTTTGCTGTAGGACGCATGCGAGATCGAGGCGGCGTGAATGGGCGATTCTTCCAGAGCATCATCGAACGCCAAATATGCCACGGACTGCCACTGGCTCCAGTTCCCAGCTCCAAAGTAAAGCGCCTTCGTAATAATGCTGACATTGCAGACACGCTCTTGAGTAGCTGCGCGGACGTAGCAGTCATGATCTCCATTCGGAGTCACCACAACTGGTGCCCAAGGCTCAGAAGTCAGGCGGACACTGTATTGGTAGGGCAGAGCACGCTCAATGACGTTCATGGAAGTCAGTGACAGCTCCAACCCAGAAACGTCGTTGTCATCGATCCAAACCACGACCCTTGCGAGGTTTCGGAGCGCCGCGTAGATGGCATCGTTGGTTTGAATCGAATGCACAAGCACACTCGAAGAGCCCACCGGATCTTGAGTATCGTCATCCACTGCTGCTACCTCCACGGTTTGTGGGACATTCCAATCTCGCCACGTAAACTCCAATCGCCTAGGCGTTGGTGAGGCCAAACTTCCCTTTTCTCCTACATTCTCGACCATGACAATCACCTTGGCAAATGGCTCGGAGCTGAGAACGACTTCATACGAATCCACCGTCGAGCCTTCGGTCACGTTTACAAACGCTCGGTTCACGAAGAAGCCCGAGTCGTCGTTGTCAACTACTGTCACTTGGATCTGTGGGATGTTCGGGATGAGATGATATTTCAAGTCGTCACTGTACGCCACGTGAGATATGCCGGTGTCGTGGGTGTCGTATTCATCCAAATCATCGTCCGTTGCTCGCACTTCGACTTGTTGGGGCACATTCCAATCGCGTGGTGTGAAGACATACGTGTCCACGGGGAACGTAAGGTTACACAGACCGAAGCGGTAGCACTTGGTGTCCGCTCCATCCAGCCACGGGAGAACAATGATCTTGACATCATAGAGCGGCTCGGTGGTCAGCTGGAGGTTGTAAAACGCCACAACCGATCCGTCTTCGCTCACGTCAAGATGCGATTCCGACACGAGCACCCGAGCCACGTCGTCACTGTCTACAGCAACCACAATCTGCTTGAGTTGTAGCTCACTGTAGATCACGTCGTCGCTAAAAACCGTGTGAGTGACGTTCGAAAAGGTCACGTTTCCGTTCTGCACTGTCGCCTCATCGATAAAGTCATTCACAGGCGTCAGCGTCACGTTCTGAGGAGCGCACCAGTTCTCGGGTGTGAATACCACCCACGGGTTCTCGACCGTATAGTTGCACAGAAACCGCTCTTGTCTCGTGACGTTGACGATGTCGTACACACAAAAGCCTCGTAAGCCAAAAGCGTCAGTCTCATCTGCCCGGAAGCGTGCGTGAGGGATAGCACTACAGCGCGGCTTCCCAGTGAGGTCGAATTCTGAAGGCACTCGAAGCGGTTCAATGAGCTGCGTTACCAGAGACGTATTGATGGTGATTTTCAAGTCCTGAAACCGCACATAATCTTCGATTGCCCACGCGAGACGCCAAAAGTGGCCGCCGTCAAGAAACGGACCATCACGCTCCACGCGCACGCCTTTATCAAAGAGAACACCACGACTGAGCCCTGTCTCGGGATTGAACTCAGCTTCTCTGTTCGAGCGAACCCATCGAATGGCTTCGAGTGCTTCGTCCAGCCCTGCGCTGCTAACATTGACGGGTAGGTTCCACGTGCGTGCTCGATGGATAGTGTTGGTTTCGGGATCATTCAGTTCAAGCTCGAGTGAGAAATAGCCGCTTAGATACGTGCCGTTGGCGATGGTCCTAGACTCGAGGGTCGCACCAGCACCGGTGATAGTCTCATTGGATCCGTACACACGAATCGGTGGCACGTTACCAGCGCTAAATACGTAGCTAATGGTCCACACAAAACCTTCGCACACGCTGAATGCATCACAATCGATACCTTCTCGAGTCACCTTTGTACGCTCCGTGATGCCTAGCGTCTCTAGGGCAGTCTCGAGATCCGTTGCACTGATATTGAACGCGAGTCCCGGCGTCTTCTGTTTGTCGACTTCTTTGGTGTACACCCGCTTTGTTACAGGATGCGTCTTGATGTATAGTCCACCCATTTGGATCGTGAACACCCCTCCGAGAGAGACCCCGTCGACGTCTGTCATGGCCTGTACAGTGACGCCTTTACCTGTCAGATTGACCGATTGGACTTCCAAGAGAGAGATGTTCCCGTTGTTTGCAGTGAAAGCAATTGTCCAGTCCATCGCCCCTTCTGGTGTGAGTTGTCTGCGTGCAACGCTGACAGGCCCAATACCATACAAAGTCCCTAGCGTCAATGCCACTTCTTCTGCACTTGCGTTCCACGAGATCGCTGTGGTTTCTTTCACAGGCTCGGTTGCGTTCTCATCCGCAGAGACATTCACGTATGGGCTGTTGTACCGAACCACGAACGTGCCCCCAATGCGCACAGGTGATTGCTGCTCCGACACTTGTGCTCTGATACTGCTGCTTAGTGCGTCTTTTGCTGGCAGCAGCTCTTCTGTTGATACCACAAGCTCTTCGTAGATCTCCACACCAACAAACGTGACTCCAAAAATCAATCCGTAATCGTGTGAGCTGCTGAGAGCACGGCGTGACACAATAACGTTGTACACTGTGTCGAGATCCCTCATGGCTGCTTCGACGTCAGATGAGCTGCTTGATAAAGGGAATCTGGCGAGGTTCGTGTCACCGACTCCGTACTTTATTAGCAGCGATCCGGAGGGCGACACCACACTCGACACTCGCTTTACATTCGAGTGTGCCTTCAAATGGTGAGTCCGGTGTAGCCGCTAACAGTGGAAGGCTCAGATCGTCAGAGAGGAAGCGCAGAAACGTCACTTGCCAACGCAACACAGACTCCTCGTACTGGAGCTGGCGCCTCACACGCACAACGTTTTCTTTGGTGTTTCGCCCGAACAGCGCAGCATTGATCGCTGTGGCAACTTTGTCTGCGCTTGAGAACCCATCGATCGAGTACCCTTGCGCTGCCCTGCCCGACACACTGATCTTGAAGCTCCTAATATATACCGCATTGGGTGACGTGATGGCTTCCGCTGTCTTGAAACGAGCTTTGAAAGCACTGTTGAAAGCGAACTCGATGACTTGCACATCCGGGGCAAAACCGCCAGTAACTTGTACGCTGTATACTTGGTCGGTGTGGTCTGAGTACGTCACGATTCGCTGCACTTCCATGACGCGAGGTCGAGGCAGTCGAAGGCTGATCTCTTGGATCTCACGAGGAGAATCAGTTGCAAGTAAGACTGTGGACACGCTCTGTTGACGAGGCAGTCCACAATCGGGCTCGTCGAAAGGGTATCCGCACGATCGATAGCAGAGACCATCGGCCTCATTGCTCATAGCAATGGTGACATTTGCCCACGGCTCTGTCTTCAGTGTCAGGTCGTATCGACTGCCGCTGGAATCCGTCTCGTTTAATGAGACAGTCAATGTCGAGTATTTGATCCCGGTATCATCATTATCTTCGACTGCGACGACAATATCGGGTAGAAATAATGCGTCGTACACAGGGTCAGCCGAATATGACGCCGCCTTAATGGTCGTCAGGTGTACGTCCGCTTCGTCCAAGAAATCATCGACTGCGACAACCCGCACAGTCTGAGGATAGCTCCAGTTCGTCGGTGTGAAGACAAGCTCATTGGGCCAGACAGTGATGTTGCACAACTTGGCACCAGACGAACCACCACCGCACGACAGGTCGTCGGTAGCTGCCTGAGTCGGACACTGAGGTTGAGTAAAACAATCACGGTAGCAGTCGCTCTGAGCGTCCAGCACAACCAAGACATCACTTGTGGGCTTTGAGAGCAGGAGAATTTGATAGTCGTTTCCCTTGCCGCTCTCAGTCACAATGAGAGAGCTTGTGGAAAACTGGATACCAGGAATCGTCATATCTTCAATATCAATTGTAGTGTTGCCGATAGGAAGGGACATTGTGTAGGCGTGGCTCTCAGAAAACGACGATAAGAGTAGTTGAGTCGACCAGTTCAGATGAATGCCCTGCAGCTGAGCGTCAAGCTCGTCGATAAAATCCGAGGTGTTGCGATTATATACCGCTGCTCGGTCATACCGCGCAACTGCAGTTTTGTACTCGATCCACTTCTGAGCGTCGACGCCAGTCAGGTCCTCAGTTACGGTCTGGGTCTGTTGAGTATAAGTCGGCTGGCTAGACGCTTCGTGCAAGATTGTTGTTTGATGTAGAGATTCGTACAACTGATCATCCGTTGCGAGGACATTGACATATTGCGTCACATTCCATTCTTCTGGGAGAAACACGATGGTACTCGGTAGTGCCGAGATATTGCATAGTGAGAAATAGTAGCATGCGCTCTCAGCATTGACGTCGATCCTCACAGGGGTTTCTGGCTTGGATGCAAGGCGCAATCCGTACGAGTTGTGTATGGGACCAAAGGTGCCAACAGACAGGAAGTCATGAAAGTGATCTCTCGTCTGACGAGACGACAACACGTCGACGTACCACGCGACATTAGCGATGCGTCCGACAAAACCAGGCTTCGACGGCGCTTCAGTGGCACCAAATCGGAGTGTCTTGTCAGCCGAGCTCAACAGCGGCAAATTGCACGTGACGTTGCTGTTATAACCCAGTACAGTGCCATCATCGGCCATAGAGCGCACTGATAACAGAATACGCGCGTTCTTCGGGTCGTAAGAGGTGACAATGTGGTACCAGCGGCCGATGGTATCAAACACCGTAGAGGAAGACGGAAGCTTGGTAGCACAGGAACCGCCACTACCAGGATCTCGCACGGTGAAGATACCACGAGGAGCTTGTCCAGTAATGCTGAGATCAGCAATTACAGCCTTCGACGGTGTGATGACATCCACGAGAACGGCGTTGGTGGACAATGAACTCAGCGACAGCCAAAACTCAATACTAAAAGCGCTCATTGCCGGTTGCACGGCGACAGCGTTCGAGAAAAACGATTGCTCAACCGAATCGTCAATGTCCAGTGACTTGTACGCTGATGTGCTCGCGATCAGAAACGCTGTCGCTACTCGGGTGCGGGAAACTTGAGTCGTGAGCTCTGACTCGAAGAACCACAACTGCACAGGATTATCTCGAAGCAGCATAGCTCGAGCGTCGTGCTGAATTGTAGGGAGGCGAGATGATGGGGCAAGTGACGGAACTCCAAGCAGAACAATATCGTTGAAGTCACCAAAAACAATACCATCAGTTGTGGTTCTGATGGCTCGGCATGATGGGTCGTCACACATATACGACGCACATGCAGATGATAACGCCGAAGGGTTTACAAGCCGAGCTGAGGCACCCAAAATGCATGCATCTGGAGGTGCTGATGCTGTGAGGCGAGCCTCAGCTTCGACCGAACGAATACCGTCAAGTGAAGCTCCACGAACGGATATGGAAATCGCAGAAATAGGAGAGACACCAGGTCCGCACTTGTCGACAGACGTCTGCACGTCAATGAGCCCAACTTGCGATTGCGTCTCGAGCTTTAAGACCACCCATTCGCGATACGCAGGCGACTCGGCGATGTAGCAGTCTGCCGTCGATGCGCTTAGCAACGCTGAGGCAGAGCCCATACCCGAACTGGCACGCTGAGAGCTCACACTATGAATTGAATACACTAGCGGTACAGGGTACGTGTTGTTCTGATCACTTGGGGGGAAGAGCTGAATGCTAGAGAGCGCCAGTGGTGTCTCGCCGTTGCCACGCAGACTGACAAGCACGTACTGGGGTGTTGTCGCAGGGTTCCAACGCGTGACCACGACTTCGTTCAGCATCAGAGTGGCATTCGCTCCTGGTCGCCGAACGGTGACGAAGCGAGCCTTCGCAAAAACGGAAGACCACACAGTCGAAACTATTCCTCCTGCACACGAGAAGGTGACTGTCTTGGTTGCAACCACTGAGACCTCACTCGTTGACAATGGGGCGTTCGACAGGACGATTTCAAATGTCTGCACGAATGGATCCTGCAGCTGCAACCGCTCATCAGTTTTGCTGTAGACATACAAGTCTCCTGCCCATTGCGGTATTGTTGAGGTTACTGATGCTGGTTTGCAAAAACCCCGCTCGCGATCGCCGATATAAGGAAATACTTCGATTTGGCTGATTGGAGCTGCTTCGCCGAGATCCACTTCCCACCAGGGATCTTTCTCCTCTTTCGTACGTGTGCTACCCGCGATAGTATCAGCTTTGTTATCGGAACCAACGTTTATCCACACGAGCGAGTCCCAGTTTCGCCGTTTTTCTCCGTCAACCGCGAGCGAGCTCATCGCCTGTACCGGATCAGTCGAACTTTGTCTAGTCGGCATTCCCAACGCCAAGTTTTCTTCGTCTGACTGGCGGATAGTCTGCAGCAAACGCCACGAGTCGCTGCGGAGAGCACCGTTCCAATCCATTTTGAGTCTCGATCGTAAACCTTGTCCGTTTGCTGTTGGTGTCAACACCACATGAGGATCATATGCTTCAACTTGACGAAGCCGGAGGGACCCAACGCCTTGGAGGTAGATCCGTAGCGTCCGCACTCCTGCATCGATCCTCGTAATTATTAGAGCTTTTCTCAGCTGCTGCCTCACAATCTTGGGACACGCATCTGGGCATCCGTGTTTCGTGGCTTCTTCCAGAGTTGAAGGTGAGTCATCCATTGAAATCGACGATGCGATGATCGTCACGGATGCTGAGTGTTTCGCAGCATCGTCATGGGTCGGAGGCAGGAAGATCGCAAGAGAACCAAGACGCACGAGGCGTGCGAGGGAAACCTCCCACCACGGATTCGTCTCTACTTCGGTCTCTGACGCAGAGTCTGCTGCTCGAAGACCGTCCACAGCTGTCGACGAGGGTGTAACCGAAGAGCTCTGCCGTGTTATTCCACCGAGGAGACGATTCGGAAACATATACCCGAAGACCAGCGATGGGCGCAGTGCCCTTTCAAACAGCGAAGAGCACAAGTGAGTTGTGATATCAGTAGCCGAACCGCCGCCTTCGCCGGGACTGATTGAGCTGAGCACTTGAATTTTTAGAGATATAACAGGCAGTCGCGTTGGCAGAACACGCTTGATGAGTGGTGTCACATCGATGGCTGCGAAGCGCTGCTTCGTCATAAGCGCCGTCACCTCAATCGAATGATCATCTCCCATGAACGTCACGGGAGATGGAGTGACGATTCCATTACTCACCTGAGTGCGTGTCCAAGCGTTATCAACGACAGTGATTCGTAATTGGTAAGACGTCTCAAACGCAGACGAAGACGCAGACTCGGACAAGTCTGCTCCGTCTGCTGACGCGTTGATGACTTTGAATGGGGTCTCATACACTCGCAGTCTTGCAAACGCGAATGAGACATCAGTATCGCCCGAGTGTCGCTCCGGCAGATGGAACTTTATATAAGTCGTGGCGTGTGTCTCAAATACTAGAACGCTTTCGAGAGCTGCACCGCTGCCGAGCGATGTCGATGATTCGGATCCAGTGAGCGAGATGTCTCCAAATGCCATGGACTTGACCGAGTCGCCGACCCAGTTGTCTTCAGTGTCGTCGGATTCGCGCGTTTTGATGCGACCCTGCGGCTGAGGCGCCGACACAATGACACCAGCGACGTCGTCATCAACAACACGAACATTAATTTGTTTGTGTTGTGGCGAATGGATGACGGTCGGCATAAAGTTATATGGCAAGGCTTTGGCCTCCGATTTGTTCTGCCAGCGAGGAAACAAAGCATTCATTTGTGGAGAACTGTCGCTGAACCAAAACGCAGTGAACTCGTCGCTGTATCCGAGTTGTGAACTCTGCACCCGGTGCGTAATGGTCGTATTGAAGGTCTCGCCACCTTGGGCAACACTATTGTCAACTGCTCGAACTGTAACCCATTGTGGAAGGAACCAATTCGCTGTCGTGAACGTCACCACAGACGGTGATACTGCAACATGAGCGCTACCGATGATCGCAATGCTCACATTTTCAGTCACCTGTGGGATATCGTAAATTGACGCAGCTAGTAAGGAATAGTTACTCCACAGTCCGCAATCGTCGGAATTTGCCACAGCGCAAAACGATCGCTTCAGTTTGCTGAGTCCACTTTCAATTGGTGGTGAGTTAAGAACAATCGAATATCCGGTAGCTGCGAGGCCGTTTTCGGAGACAGTGAGTGATCTTGTCGATATGGTGACTCCAGCGTCGTTGTCCCATATACTGACATTGATGCTGCTGCTCCCAGGTCGAAACGACGCCATCCCACAACGCCATAGGTGGCGTGCCTGTACACTTCCACCAAACATGTTCAAAGTCGCATTCAATACTTGAGGAAGCATACCCTCGGGCCATACGCTATATGCCCATTGATGAGTTTCAATCCGATCAAGTCCATTGCAAACCGACTGAAGCGACAGGAAAAAACTTCGATGCACTTCTCTAGCTTGACCAAGGTTGAGAAGCCCCAAAAAGCTAAGAACAAATCCACGAAGCCGCGCCGGAGGTTTAGTGAAAGGGTACATCATCGGAATCGTCGAGTTCCCTGTTTCACTGGCTATTCCACTCGCCATAACACGCGCTATATCTCCTCCTTGATCGTCTAAGATGAGCTTCAGTTCATTGTATGAAAGCGATTCAGTTTCAGTTTCGTCTTGATCAAAATCGAGCAGTGGAGGAGCCCCAAAGCGAGGCTGAGGGAGGCCATCAATAGGACCGACATCAGCGATACACGCTCCGTTACCCAGACGACCATAACACTGAGGTGTGAGCAAGTCGCACACACGAACGGTTGCAGCAGAACTATCTTCACTAAGGCAGACAGTAGGGTCCTCTGGATCACATCTGGCGACATCGAAGCACACGGGGCGGCGTGTGTGATATCTTCGATCCTTGCTCTCACTCGAATGCATCAAGCGGCCGCCAAAATAGAGACCCCTAAACTCACTCTCCGACACGTTGTCGTCAACAGCAACCGCTGTGACAACCTGAGGAATATTCCATGTGGCTTGCGTGAATGTCAGCACATCGGGCGTCGCAATAACTTGAGCTGAGTGAAGAGAGGTTATCTTGACTGTTACAGGATGCCATGGCTGTGAACGCAAGACGACTTGATAGGTGTCACGAAGCCCGCCTTCACCGACAAACATGTGGCGTCTCGATAGCTGAACGCCAGGCACGTCATTGTCATCGATCTGCATGGTGACATTATTCCCATAAATGAATGGCGCGCTCTTTCCATTGAAATTCGGATCCCGACTTGAAACGGAATGAGTTATTACAGCATAATGAACACCCTCAGCCGTGGAATCGTCTACTGGAGCCACATGAACCAGTTGTTCTCGGTTCCACTTGTCTGGGGTGAAGTGAAGTATTCGCTGTGTGGTGTTTGTTTTCAAAAATACGAGTTGCTGAACCATTGTCGACACATTGGCAGGATGAGGAAGACACACAATTGTGGCTGTGATAGTCACAGCTTCAAGTGGACGGCGGTTGAGAGTTACCGCGTATTCTCCCACAAGGCTACTGTTCTCCGCGATTCGCTGCCTTCGCCGTGCAAGCGTCACTCCTCCATCCATTGTGAAATCGAGAATATCTCCTTGTGGACTGATGCTAGCAGCAAACTGATACTGGCTCATTTGACTGACACCACTTCTGGCACGGGCATCCATGAGCTGAGTCTCATGCAAGGAAAACGGCTTCTGCCGTGGCTCGGTCTCAACTTCTACATTGACTTCGATGACTCCATCCACTTGGTCTGAAGAGCTTACACCTGTCAACAAGAGTGAATCGAAGCCACCATCACGCTGTACGCCGTAGCCCATGTCATCAATCGTTGAGCCGAACTGACGTGCCCAGATCTTGCGGCCTGTGTCCAGTGCAAGCTTGAGCAGAACAACGTCGCGCCCACCAAAATGCCCGAATCCATTAAGCGCGTGTGCACCGTCATCCATGTATCCCCACGTCCACCCCACTACGTAGAGATATGGAACAAACGAGCCTCCCTTGGCTTGACTTAGAATCGTCACGAAGTTTGCCCCGTCGGTCTCGTTTGTGCCGAACTCACGTGTCCAGCCGATGGTGTCATCAGCATTTATCCGGGCTACAAACATGTTCTGATCGTCCACGAACTGCCCATCGCTGTCAGGGTATGTCTTCGTGCCGACAAAGTAGAGATTTCCTGCCGTATCTTCAGCCCCACGACCCACGATCTGTACTTTACTCCCGTCTTGTTGCTGCCAATCGAAATTGGCATTATCTCTTCTCCACTGCTGAGCTTCGTCGGGTGTGAGGGCTCCATCACTGGTGGAGATATACAACGTCAGCAAACACAACAACGTGAGGAGTAAGATCCATCGCTGTTTCGTAGTCGCTCTTGTCGAGGGGAGCGTCATGGCATGCACTCGAGAGCTGTTCCTACCAATGCGACGGGCCGCCAAAGGTCACCAGATCTCATCCAATAACAGAGGGAGCCCTTGATAATACATAAATGAAGCCATGTTCACTACTCTTCTCTCCTTCTCAAAGCAGCGAGTTGTCCTCTTCCTCGTCGAAATCGCTGTCTTGGATATCGAGCTCATCGAGAAATGCATCCGCCGCTTCAGTCAGCTTGTTAAGTCCTGTGAGTTCTTCAAGGAATGTTGTGGAATTACATGCGTTCTGCAGAAGTGAGAACGGATCATCACGGAAGGCGTCTAGCACAGCTCTGCTACATGCAATGCAGCGGTCAAAGGCTTCGCCTGTAACAACCATCGACCCAAACGAGTTCATAAAGCCTCGGATCTGGTGAGGCACGTAGCCAAGCGGGACAGATGCGTCATGTGGCTTGTCAGCTCCGGTGTGGACGCCATCCGGAGAGTGTAGTAAAGCCACCAGGAGCTCGACTGCCGTGGCTGCCGCAATGGGTGCAAGCCCGGGTCTAGTAACAGTGCACATTTGATCAAGCGTGCGATCCTTAAGGGAGTCGCGCGGGCTTACAACGTCATTACAAAAGTAGCAGCCAAGCGACGAAGTGGAGGAGGCCCCAACTCCGTGACGCATGACGAGGTAGCTATCGAATCCGAGGGCTGCGTTCAGTAATACTTTTTGCTTGGCAGCACACATGACTGTCGGTAGCCAGCGACTTTCGCGCGAGTCCGTACCAAGGATAACAATATCATGGGTCTCAATCAACTCGTCCAGCTTCAATAGCGCTGACTTGGCTTCAACTACAAGGTGGTCATTGCTGAGAGCGTGGCCGGCCATCGGTATGGATAGTTGACATGAAGTCGCATTAACGAGTGGGAAGATACGCTTCATAGATTCCGCAGCGGCTTCAGCTTTTGACTTACCAACGTCCTTGAACTCAAACAACGGCTGCCGGACAGGATTTGAGTGGCTGACGACGGAGTTGTCGACGAGTGTAATGTTGCGGAAGCCCCATGCCAACAAATTTCGTGCTGTGTAGCACCCAAGGGTACCAGCACCAAGAACAAGGCACTTCGTTGTGGACAAAACATCCAGTTTCAAAGATGGAAGTTGTCGCCACAGCATCAACTTCAGATTTAGATCAACACTTTGTTCGGCCAGTCGAACAGGGTCCAGCATGCTTCCAAGTTCCATCAAACGTGGTCCCATCTTCCCTCGCACGTTGGCCTCCCACCCCACAACCTTGAGTGAGCGGACATCCTCTATCTTCGATGTCGAGCTTAATGCAATTTCCAGCAAGCGAGATGATTTCCACTCAAAGACCTCGGACGATGGTACTTGAGTGCTGTCCAAGTGGCGAACATGCTCTCGGAACGATATCACTTTAATGGGAGCATCGCACCGGAGCTTGCTCGCTGGTAACGCGGACAAGAGAACGACGTAGTTGCGGAGAGGCCAGCCTGGATTTGACGGCAGCGCACATGGGTCAACAAAACCAAAGAGAATCTCCGCATCCTCTGTAGTCGATTCAAGATTTCGCCACGCAGAAAACTCGTGCACACGGACACTTGTGGTCGATTTCTCGATTACGAAGAAGGCGGGAAATACGCCGACCGCTCCATCCGTATCCTTTTTCCGGAGGTTCATTAGTTGTTTGAGCGATTCAGTTTGGAGCTCTGGGGTTAACGCAGCACTGACACTGCACGGGGGCGTCGCTACAACGGCATCAGGTAGCGCCAGAGCGGGGAATCCGAACCAGTACAAGAACGAATGCTTCTTCAAGTCAGCGAAAGTTACAACAACAAACGCGTTTAGCGCTTCGGCGGAGCTCCCATCTTTGTTCGTGACGGCGTCCACTACGTCTTCAGCGGCCTTTTGTAGGAGCGCCTGCTTGTCGAGGGCCTTAAAGTCCTGTTCACCTAGTCGTCAGCGTCGTTCTAATTCATCTCCCTACCTTCTACTCACCTCCAACGTATTCGTATTAACCAAAAGCCCATGTGCCTTCCACTCATACCGAGCGCGATCCGTCGGCTCGTCGCCTGGCGCCGCGAACGCGCTCTCATCCACTGTCAAACGTGCGGGGACTGTGGGCGACCGTCCCGGGGCAAAGTACCCAACGATGCGCTGCGGTCGGTCGTCGAGCTGGAACTTGTCGAGCTTGAGCGCCGCCAGCTTCTGCCAGAAGCCCACATCGGGCGCGCTCTGCCACGCCTGGAAGCGCAGTGGCGTCATATCCGCCGCCATATTCCCCCCCTCACTTCAATGGAAAGGAAAGCAAATGCATCAATACGGGATACGATAATATCCCCACGAGGGACAAATCAACTCAGTTGGGGACGCTACAAGGGACCACTTGAAGGCGTGTTGGCAGAGTGATGGTCTTCCTTTCCCAGCTGGTCTGGGCTGGCTGGTGGGTAAGCATTCGTGTTCTGGTTTGGCTTCGCGTGCGCCAATCTGATTGGTCCTCGTCAGGTTCGCTGCGCTCTGATTGGCCCGCGTAACTCCCATCAACGGTTGTGTGTGCGGATGTGGATCCGTTGGGGACCTCATGCATCACTTCCGCTCCTGCCGCCTGCCGCCATGGTAGCTGTCTCCGCCCTCGTGGGTGCCGCGCTGCTCGTGACCGCCTCTGCCGACGCCAAGAAGGTCTGCTCGCGCACCTTCAAGAACCGAGAGCACCTGCACCCGAAGGTGCACGCGCTGCCGCCGCTCACGGACGCACAGACGCTCGAACTCTCGTCATTCCCCAAGAAGTTTGACTGGTGTGAGCAGGGCTACTGCACACCGTCGTGGAACCAGCACATTCCACAGTACTGTGGTTCGTGCTTCGCGCACGGTGCGCTCTCGGCCGCGCAGGATCGTATCAAGATCCAGCACAATAAGCAGGGATACAAGGGCCCCGATGTCATCCTTGGTCGCCAGACCTTCCTCAACTGTGGTCCAGCCCACGGCCTTTCGGACGGCTGTGGTGGCGGTGAACCATCGGATGTGTTCGAGTTCATGCACCACTACGGTCTTCCAGACGAGTCGTGCCTCCCGTACAACGCCACGGACCACACCAAGTTCACGAGCACCAACGGCACTTGCCCACCGGAGGGTTACTGCATGAAGTAAGTACCCATGATTGGCTCTCAGTTGAGCGCACGCTAATGGTCTCTGTTTTGTAGCTGCATTACCCTCCCAGGCACGGAATCGCCTTCCTGTTTCCCTGTCACGAAGGTGGTGCGCTACCGTGCTAAGGAGTACGGACGCATCTCGGGTGAGCACGCGATCATGAAGGAGCTGCTCAATGGCCCAGTGACGTGCGGTATTGCCTGTAACGATGAGTTCACATTCAATTACACGGCTGGTATCTTTGAAGACAAGACGGGCTTCGTGGATATCGACCACGACGTCGAAATCGTCGGTTGGGGCGAGGAGAACGGAGTCAAGTACTGGAACGTGCGTAACTCGTGGGGAACATACTGGGGAATGAATGGCTTCTTCAAGATTGTCCGTGGCAAGAACAACCTTGCCATTGAGGCCGACTGCCACTACGTCATCCCAGACGCGACGGACGAAGAGCTTGTGTTCACGGAGACCCCAATCTATGGCGGCTCTCACTTCGGTATCGTCCCGCTCAACAAGAAAAAGGCTCTCGAGCGCCCAGTCACCGCCACCACGGACGACGTGGCTCTGAGCAACCTGCCACTTCAGTCAGAGGAGCTCCCAGAGAAGACCAAGGACATTGAAGTGGGCGATGATGACTCGTCGGACGATAAGAAGAACACGCAGAACGCTGCCGTGGCCACCGTCAACGGTAGCACTGCCATGCCAGCTACGCATCACATCCTCGGCATGTTCGTGGCGTTCACCACTCTGGGTGCGGCGATCGGGTACTTCGTCGCTCGCTCCAACCGCCCACGTGGTGGTCGCTACCAAGTGATCAACTAGGTTTCGTAGCAGATTAGCAACCATAGAAGGGTGCGGATAGTTCACTTGCCACCTCGCTTAGCTGTGCTACTTAGTACACCTTGACGTCTACCACTGTAGTACTTCGTGTGTCGCCTGTCACTCGTTCAATCTGTTTTTCTTTTTTCTGCCTCTGCATTTACATGTTCATCATGAATCAATTTGATTTCTGACGCTATTCGACTAATGACGACCTACTCTTTCGAGAGCCAAAGAAGAAGAATACGTGCGCAGTAGATGGCACGAGGATCACACCCAGTGAGAGGAAGCGGAACTTCCGAGCGTGTTGCTAAAGCAGACGCATTCGGTTTCTCAAAGGTCGTATTACGAACTTACTTCTTAATCGCTTCGCCCAACGAGGCCTGCTCGACGGCGGTCTCCTCGCGTTCATCCAGCAAGTGCAAGTAGTTCGCCTGAATAGTCGTGGATTTTCCTAGCACACTCTCGACTTCATGCAGCCGAGCCTTCGTGTCGAGGAGCCGCTGTGCCACTTCGTCGAAGCGAAGCTGGTCAAATTGAGCGCTCTTCTTCAGCTTTAGCAGCTTCTTCTTGTAGAAGTAGTCGTAGATGTTCTCATATTCGTACTCCTGGTTCGTGATACTCCACCACGTGTAGCCCACAATGGACATACCAAAGCCCGTAAAGTACGTCACAGGCTCCATGATGTCCCACGAAAAGTGGATGAAAGAGAGCCAAAAGTAGAGACCAAATCCACCAACAAGGGTCGTCGACAACGAGTAGGCGATGCCGTTGGCGTGGCGAGTCGCAGTGGCTTGCAGCTCCTTCTCGAGGTTCTTGAGAGCGACGTGTTCCGGCTCCAGCGACTGGATCTTCTTCAGTAGCTTCTCTCGCTCTTGCACAAAGAGCTGTGTGGTCACTGGCGTGAGCCCAAGCGATTCCAAGTAGCCGTCGAGAATGTTGCGTGGTTGCAGAAAGATCGAGTGCTGCAGGTCCTCGTCGTTCTCGGCGTTGCCGAAGTAGAACACGATGCCCGACTGATGGAACGCCTTCAGGATCTCTGGCGCCTGCTTCTTCGGGATGCCTCGCTCGCGGCACATCTGCACAAAGTCGCTGAAAGTGATTTTCCACTTCTTGGACGTCTCGAGACTGTGACGCAACGCAATAATGGCGGACTTCTGCGCCACCGATCGAACATCGAGATCTCCATCGTCCTGCAAGCTAGCATACGCGTTGCCTACGTGAAGAAAAGCCTCGGTTATGACGAGCGCAACACCCACAGACTCATCGTGACGCGTGGTGTACCTGTAAAAACAGGCGCAGTCACTGGGAGGATCCGTTCGTTGATGATGAGTTCGAAGTCATCCGTGAGGATCTCCTGCAACGTGTCCTGTGGCTTGAAGGACTTGCCGCGCTTGTTGCGCAGGTCCACGGTCTGCACCGTCTTGTCTTCCGCTTCAATCTGAGCGATGATATCGGCCACCGTGGTCTCTGTCCCATGTGAATGTGTAGTGATTAGTACCCTGCGAATCACTCTCTTGTTATCGCACATGCCGCCTATGTAATACCTGGGGGGATACTGAAGACGCGTTCTTCATCGAACCCGCTCAGCGGAAGAGGCACCGAGAGCGTACAAGTGCCGTCGACATACTTCATCTCAAGCGCTCGGGGGGCTGCGACCAGCGACATGAGCTCTTGGGTCATGCATGGTTAGTCATTGACGCGGGGCGTACCTCGGGGGTACAATAGCGCTGCCGTGTGGGAGATGCTGCGCGCCAGCTGCGGCGCCACGCGCGAGGAGAGCGCCGTCACGCGAAGCATGGGCGTCGAGGGATCTTGTCGAGTGTCACGGGATGGCACTCCAGAGTCAGCGCAGGGAGGTGGGCTGCTCGAGGAGCGCAACAGGATACTGATTTACAACTGGACGCACCCGCTCTCTAAATAGAAAAATACAGTACGAGAAACCATCCTCAGAAACGGGATCAGAATACTGTATACTGAGGAAGAAAACTGAGGACGTGCCAAACAGGGCACAGTCAGCACACAATACACGACAATGGCCGCGGTGGGTGCGGTGGTGGATGCGGTGTTCGGCTCGTATGACCTGAAAGTCGCCAAGCAATGGCGCGATGAGGACATGCAGCATCGCGAGCAGGAAAAGCAATGGCGCGAGGACGCGATTATGCGCGAGATCGCCTGGCGCAACGCCGATCTAGAGCGTGAGCGCCGCGTGCTCAAGCTCGAGAATGAGAAGCGCATCATCGACGCGCGACACAAGCAGCTCTCAGCGATTTCCCAGCTCTCGGCACTGCTTGCAGGTTTCTCCATGGTCTCGCTGGTCGAGATCAACCTGCCTGAGAACCTGAATGAGGTTCTGCTCGTATTCTATGGTGCAGTGTGCTGCCTTGAGGTATGTGCCGTCGAGGTCTGGTGGTGGTTCACGTTTTAATGTGCGTTCTGATACTTCCAGTTCATCCTCATGCTTCTGTGCATGTTGACATGCACCCTACTGCTCTTGGCTGTCACCCGCTTCGTTACGCACACGCTGGAGGCAGAAGTACGGGACTTGACGCTCGTCGAACTCGACTTGGTCTCGCCTTTTTACGCGTGGTGGCTCCGCAAGTGTGAGAGCGAGTGGCTTTTAGCCTATCGCTTTTTCCGCCTCGGTGTCTCCGTGTTTCTTGTGGAGGTCGCTCTGCTGGGCTGGGTGCAGTTCGGTCAGTCAGTCATCACAGCCACGGCCATGAGTGTGCTGTGCGTGGGTGGCATCCTCTACTACCAGCTCAGCGTCGCCAGTCGCTGGCGCTATCTGGTCAAGTTCCCGGACTCAATCGCGGCAAGCGCCGGCTCCACGACGGTCACAACGCAGGCCAGCGAGTCGCAGTGTCAATAGATGCGGCGTCGGGGTCTGTCTCTGGCTGACGCGTGCGCATTCACGTCTGCGGCGAGCGTGTGCGGACCACGCTTTGGCTGTCGGCGGCAGCTGGCATTTTCTTGTGTTGGGCACGAATTTGCGCATTCACTCTCGCCCACATGTTGACACCGGGAAGCGAGCAGTCCGTGCAATTTCATATTTAACGAACACAGCGTCTTCTGCAATATATCTGATCTGAAAGGTCTTCGTGCTAGTCAAGAAGACACCAGGTGGACGACTCCCGTCCACTGCATGCGATTCGGGAGGGTCAGATCCGCTTTCTGAAGTGGCTCCCTTCGTCACACGCCCAGCTGAAGCGCCGCCTCTCACGCTCGCCATTCTCCAAGCACCAGCCTCCGCCGCACACGCAGCGAAGCCCCTCCGCCTCTCCTCTCTATTACCTACTACTACCATGAGCAACAAGTTCGTTGTGCACAAGTTCGGCGGCACGTCCGTGGGCAACGCCGAGTGCTTCGCTAAGGTGTCCGACATTGTGGCTGCCATCGAGTCGCCACGCATCGCCGTCGTCGTGTCCGCCATCGGTGGCAAGCCCAAGGTCACGGATCTGCTCATCAGCCTGCTCACACTCGCGAAGGAGCGCAAGGCGCAGGACTGCGAGGAAATCCTCGACGCGATCCGCAATAAGCATCGGCATGTCATCAATTCACTACTACCCACCGAAGTTGGCAAGCCAATTGAAGATGCCATTGAGGCCGATCTCAAGCGTTTGTCCGAGTTGCTGCGCGCGATCTCGATCATGCGTTCGTACAACGATAGCGTCGTTGAGTTCATCTCAGGACACGGTGAGATCTGGTCCGCCAAGATCTTGGCGGAGGTGCTGACACTGCGTGCGGCCAAGGACGGCGACACCCACAAGTATCGCTTCGTGGATGCGCGCGATTTCCTCATTGTCGATCAGGACGAAGATCACGGACCGGTCGTGCAGTACGAGCGCACGACGAAGAACATGGAGGAAATTCTCAAGAACGGTGACGGTCCTGAGCACACCCACTTGGTTATCACGGGATTTATCTGCAGCACGACCGATGGCGTCATGACCACGCTCAAGCGCGATGGTAGTGACTTCACCGCTTCCATCTGTGGTCGAGTGCTTGGTGCGAGCAGCATCACGATCTGGACCGACGTTAGTGGTGTATTGAGCTCCGACCCGAGAAGAGTACCTGAATCCAAGATTTTACCGGAAGTATCCTACGAGGAGGCCATGGAATTGGCGTACTTTGGTGCGAAGGTCATCCACCCGAAGACGATGACGCCTGCTATTCTCGAAGCCATTCCTATCTTCATCCGAAACACGTTCGAGCCGAACCACCCAGGTACGAAGATCCACAGTCGCAAGCGTGTGGAGCTCAAGCGAACGGCGTCGAACGGTGCCCCAACTGCAAAGAACATTGTCAGCGGCTTCTCGACCGTTGATAACCTTGCTCTGTTCAACATTGAAGGCAGTGGCATGGTTGGTGTGCACGGCACGTCGTCTCGTCTCTTCAGTGCTCTTGACCGCATCAAGGTCAACGTCGTACTCATCGCTCAGGCCAGCTCCGAGCACTCGATTTGTTTTGCTGTTCCAATGAGTCGAGCGGTTGATGTCAAGGCTGCCGTGGATGAGACGTTCTTCAAGGAGATTCACCACGGTCTCATCGAGAAGACGGACTTCATCGCTCCCATCAGTATTATCGCCGCTGTTGGCGACAACATGAGCCAAACGCCAGGCGTGTGTAGCCGATTCTTCGGAGCTCTGGGCCGTGCCAAGATCAACGTTATGGGCATCTCGCAAGGTTCGTCGGAACGCAACATCTCGGCGGTTGTTCGCTACGAAGACTCGGCCGCTGCCTTGCGTGCGGTTCACTCGGCATTCTTCCTTTCGGACCAGACCATTTCCATCGGTATCGTTGGTCTCGAGCTCGACCAAAATGACCTCACCGGTGTTGGTCGCGAGCTGCTCTCGCAGTACAACCAGCAATGCGAGTATCTGAAGACGCGCTTCAACGTTGACATCCGTATCCGCGCTATTGCGACACATTCCAGCTCCAAGATGCTGCTCGACCACAACGGTGGCATCCACTCGGACAGCCTCGCTGATCGTGCGAACGAGCTCGAAGAGTTTGACCACGACCGCTTCCTACACCACGTTTGCGCCGACCACCTGCCGCACTGGCTCATCGTTGACGTGTCGAACTGTTCAAGCCATGTCCGCGACCTGTACCCTGCGTGGTTGAACCGTAACGTGCACTTGATCACGTCCAACGTCAACGTGGCGACTTCTTCTGCTGCTCTCCACCGCCAGCTGCGCAACAAGCTGTGGGAACGTGAGCTCACATTCGACACGGAGGCGTGTATCGCCATCGGTGTCCCCATCTTCAGCACAATCCAGAACTTTGTCCAAACGGGAGACCAGATTCAGCACATTGAGTTCTCGGGCAGCCGACTGCTAAACTCGATCCTTCAGAAGGCGCTGTCTGAGCCCCTTGAGGACGTACTCAAGCTTCACGTTGAAGAGTACGGCAAGACCATGAGTGTGCAGGACATCCTTGACGACTTGAGCGGTACGCGCATCGCCAAGAAGGCCGTGCTGGTTGCTCGTGAACTGGGGTTCCCTGCCGAGCTCAAGGACGTGGCTATCGACTCATGCTGGCGTGTGAGTGAGAGTGACGGCGACGTCCGCGCCTGGGACTTTGAGAAGCTGCTGGCGTTCCTCGTCGACAAGTCAGCTCCTCTCCAGGCTCAGCTTGCTGCCGCCAGTGCGGCGCAGTCGTCTCCTCGTGTGCTGGCCCACGTGGACGCTCTGACGGGCGCTATTCGCGTGGCGGTAGAGGCGCTGCCAAGCTCCCACGCGCTGGCCTCGCTCCAGCCGCTGCAGGGCGGCTTCGCGTTCCACACGACGCGTCACGCGCGTCACCCGGTGGTCGTCACAGGCCCCACGGCCGACAGCGCCATCACGGCCGGCACGCTCTTCGGCTCCATCCTCAGCCTCGCCCGGAACTGCGGCGCACGGGAGTCGGCCGGCCACAAATAAAGTAGTCATCCCAATTCAATTGTGGTAGAACACATTGGTAAGAACCCATTGTAACGATAGTACACTAGAACTTACGAACTGTATGGGGCCGTATCCGGGTTTGGGTTGAACCCACCCACATTTGACAAGCCAAATGGGTTCGGACCGCCGCTTGTGCACCTTGAAGAGCCATCATGATGCTGGATGATGGGCAAAATGACTGGAAGAAGTCTCGACGACCCATGCGGCAGCTCTCCTACGACGCACGCACCACACATGATAGCGACCTCCACACCAGAGCGAGTGTATGTGGTTCGTACCCAGTGGGGAAGCCCATCAGCCACGCCCACGGACCCAACGTCATGCCATGTCAGTCAAGTGAAGCCATGTGGCGTTCTTTCTCCGGGAGTTCTTAACGCACATGGCCCTTCGCAGACAGCGTTCCGCGTGCTCCTCTCACTCGAGCTTCCGCCTTCCAATGAGCTCCACGACCCAGGCGCACGCCATGACGACGCGCTCGAAACGGAAGGCCAACGCTCAGGCGCCCGGAGGCAGCGCAGCCACAGCCATCGCCATCTCCCCAACACCCAAGAAGCGCCGCACCAGCACCAAGACCAGAGTCATCGCCTTCCCCACGCTGCAGGAGAAGGATGTCATCGAGCTGGGCGACGACGAAGACGGTGGTGAAGACGGACGAGACGCCTCAGTCGGCGACGACGACGCTGTCACCATTCTCGAGACCGTCAAGCCCACGCGCGTGGCGATGCCTGATGCGCATCTTAACGCGGAGTATCGAGGGCGAGTGCGCGTGCTGCAAGATGGAGTCGATCTGTTTGACGCCGTACTGACGCGAGTGAGTTGATCAGAATGGCCGCTTCCATCTTGACTTCGCTCTGACGTGTGATGAGGTATTATGTAGGCGTGTTTATATGAGAACCAGAATGAATTTGCGCTTCTGCAGGCTCTGCTGAGCGACTCGGGCGAATACATTGTGTGGATGCGGAAGGGGATCGTCGGGACGCCAGGGGAGAGTGAACTCCACGGTCCCTATGAAGAGGCCAGTGCCGCGATCACACAGTTCAAGGCACTCTATGAAGCCAAGACAAACGCGCCATGGGAGGAGCGAGATCGAGAGAGCTTCGGCTTAGGAGGGTGAGTGTCTTGCTACTCGACAACCATGTAGCACGGATGGAGTAGTGACGCTGCTGGCTGTTGTGTAGTTTTATATGTATCGAGACACACGTGTTCATGGACGAAGGTGCCAAGGCAGACGTGATAGAAGAACAGGAGGTAGAGTCAACAGGTTGGAAGCGGCGTTCGTCCAAGAAATATCGTGCGCGGAAGGCAGCCGCAACGCGAAAGGCGCGAGTCAAAGCCGCACTGACTGAGCTGTCGATTGACAAGACTCTGCTCCCGACCCATGTGACGACCCCACCCTCCCGATTAGACACGGAGGTGCAAACGTTCCTCGCCATGGTCACAGAAGCCGCAAGTATGTACGCGAATGCTAGTGAAGCCCGGTACTTCGCGATGACGGCTGCGCGCTTTCCGAAAGCAAAGGCAAAGAGTCGAGCGGCAATCGTTGCTGAAGAGAATGCCATCGTCGTGCCCATTCCATTGGGAAAATTATCCAAGACAACGATCGCTCGTGGCTTCGATGTGCTCAACCGCATCCACGATGCCCTCCAGCGTCGCGCTGATCGCAAGGTGCTGACCGTGCTAAGCAGTCACTTCTACTCGGTAGTTCCGCATACGAACCTCCTGCTCATTGATTCGATTCTCCGGTTGACGGAGAAAGTTGAAATGCTGGTGGCGCTGTGTGTCCACGGAAACCACACGGAGCTTCTCCACCCTGAACTCACTTGGCGATACTTCCGCGCGAATCATATGGACATGACGTACGATACACTTGAGTGTAGACTGTTCCCGTTGTTACCCTCGTCAAGGGAGTTCGGGCTCGTGCAGGCTTACATTTTCAACTCGTACTGTTGTGTTGGGAAGAATACTGGTGCGGAAGGCAAGCTTGTCACGGTGTTCCGGGTTGAGAAGCCAAGTGAAGCCATTCGCTTTGAGGCATACCGTGGCGCTGCGAATCGTCGCATTCTGTGGCATGGCACTCGCATGAGTAATTGGCTCAGCATCTTGAAGCATGGCTTACTCATCACTCCTGCTGGAGTCCCGCTCAATGGCAGTTCTCTTGGTGCTGGGCTGTACTTTACTGACAAAATCTCGAAAGCGATGGCATACAGCCACGCAAGTCATGATCACCAAGTGTTTTTGCTCAGTGAGGTTGCGTTAGGGCAATGCAAGGCGTCTACGACGGGAATCCAATTAGGCTCATCGTCGTCTGTGCACCACAGTTGTCACGGCGTTGGCCGATGCGTTCCAGACAGTGCGGGTGATTACGTGGACGCGTTTGGGGCAATTTGGCCTTTGGGGAAGGCCAAGCAAACGACAGATACCCACGCGACGCACGGCCATAACGAGTTCGTTGTGTACAACACAGCGCAGGCGCGGATGCGGTATATTGTAGTAACCAAGCCTCTCTATTGAGTTGTTTGTGTGTTTCTATGTCATGACGAAGGCTAAGCGGTCAATATGAACGTTTAAACTCATTGGCGCTTCTTGTCCCGCTCGGTAATTGCGTTGAGACGCTCGAGCAGTGGTGGGTGGCTGTAATGGTAGGCGCTGTATAGCGGGTCGGGATTCATGTTGGAAAGGTTCTCAACCGCGAGTTTAGTCAGCCCCGTCTGAAGCCCTTGAGCGTAGCCGAGGTCCACAGCAAACGCGTCAGCTTGGAATTCGTTCTTGCGAGTGTTCAGAGTCATGAGAAAGCTCAGGGTGTGGTCTACAGGCGCCCAAACCGTCGAGGAGAAAAGCATGAGGCCAACAATAACTGGCAACTTCTCGGCATCGGACGTGGCAAAACCAAAGCTGGCGAAGAGTTGGGCATCATTCATGCAGCGGCCGAAGACGTAGAAGAGCGCAAACGTGTACAGCTGCTGGATCACAAAGCCTTGGGCGGTGTGCCAGAGCTTCCAGTGCCCGAGTTCGTGGCCAAGGATAGCCACAATCTCATCGTTGGTCGCTTGCTCAAGCAGCGTGTCGAACAAAACGATCCGCTTGCTCTTGAAGATGCCGAAGAAGTAGGCGTTGCTGTGGCTCGAGCGTTTCGATCCATCGCAAACAAAGAGCTTGGTGAGTGGGAACTTTAACGACGATGCAAGTGCTTCAATGCGGGTGCGCAGTTCACCCTCCTCGAGCGGAGTGAACTTGTTGAAGAGTGGCATGATCAGCACGGGGTAGATAGTCACCATGACCAGCGAGAACATGAGCAAAAAGGCCCAAACATACAAGTAGAAGTGCTCGCCACCCCAGCGAATAACCACGATGAGCAGCGCGACAACGGGATAGCCAATGGCAACAAACAGTCCCAAGCCCTTGAGCTTGTCCGCGAAGAAGAGTCGCAGCGTTTGCTTGTTGAATCCGTGCTTTTGCTCGATTACAAAGGTCGAGTACAACGAAAACGGCAGACTGAAGACCGAGTCTCGGACTGTGGTAAGCGTCATGAGCATCAGCGTGCGGTAGATCTCGTTGCGGCCATCAAGACCGAGAAACTCGACCGCCTGCGCACTAATCGTCCACATAAACGGCAGGTAGCCGAGCAGCAGCAGTGTCGTGCCTTCGATCTGTGAGTACGCACCCGAGATGAACCCAAAGGCGCTCTTGTCGAGTCCGTACGCGCGGCTCTTGTCGAACTTGTCCAGCGTCGTGGCCAAGAGCGACGTCGTCTCTTTCGACTCGCCTTCGGTCTTCTCATCTGTGGACGCTGTTGTCTTTGTCTCCTCCTTCTTCTTGGCCTCGTAGTCTCCCAATGCTGCGATGGCGTCGGCCAGACGGGAGGGGAACTGCTTCTCCTTGAGCTTCCGGTGCTGGCGGTAGTCCAAGTACGTCTCAAAGACATACACGATCGTCGAGAAGAGAAGCGCTGCTAGGAAGTACGGGAACGCGGTGCCTACGGACGGTGCCTGCCATCCGTCCTCTCGGTAGTAAGGCGCCACCCACCATGGTGACGTCATGATGGTGAGCAATGGAATCGCGATCTGCCCACAATAATATGGAAGATACGAACATGATGTGGTCCACACTATCCGAGTGGGATGCTCCCTTGATCTGGCTCTTAAAAGGGTTGGGTACACTTAATTTGGTGTGGCCCACATCGAGTGACAATCTGAACTCGTGCCGAGTCACTCTGATAAGGCGGAAGCAGAGGAATGTCAGCAGCCTCCATGGAATGGACGCCGCTGCCGCTTGTGGTGCGTGCACCAGGCGGAGACGCATCACTGCATGTACCAGAGCAGGCGCGCGCGTACCTGAAGGCATTGTCGTCGCCCTCCATCCACGTGCTGGGCGTCACGGGGCATCCAGATTCGGGGAAGAAGCTGCTGCTCCGCACTCTGCTTCACGCCGACTCGGTCGCCTTCAACGAGGATGCCACCAAGGAACAGGACAAAGTGCTGCTGTGGATGTGGACACCACCGTCAGAGGGTACTCGTCCTGACAATGCACGCGTCGTGGTATCAGTTGGCCACATGGACGTCGACGACGAGCATCGCGACAGGCGCCATGCGATGGCACTGCTACTGCTGATCAGTTCTGTGCTGCTGTACAACGACGACGGAGAGATTGATGCAGCCGCATTGGAGCGGTTGTCGTGGCTGCGCGACATTGCGTCCATGGTGCGTATCAAGCCCAACCAGGACGACGAGGCGGTGACCAAGGACTTCCACTTGCACGCGCCCAAGTTGGTCTGGGTGCAGCAGAACGCGAAAGTGAAATGGCTCAACGACGTCGAGACAGGCGATAAGCTCACACCAACGCAGTACATGGAGCGATGTCTTGCAGACGAAGGTGGCTTTAGCGAGGCCGTCATGCAACGCAACGCCCAGCGGATGTATGTGCACCAGTACTTCACGACCCGCGAATGTATCCATTTGAGTCGCGCTGTGGAAGCCAGCGATCCATCTACAGAGCTACCGAGTCGCGATGTGCTGCGAACACAGTTCGTCGAGGCTGTCGACAAGATCTACACGACGTTCTTGTCGCCAACAGCCATGTCGACGCCTGCCAAGTCTCTTTTGGGAAGAGAAGTCCAGGCTCGCGAGTTTCCACATGTCGTGGACGCGTACGTGCGAGCCATCAACAACAACGTGCCTCCTGCCATCGTCTCGGCTCTCAACGCACTCACAGAACACACGCTAGAAGAAGCGTTGGGTCGCGCTCGACTAGAGCATAAAGAGGTGATGCAGGAAAACCTGGGAATAGAAGCCATCGATCACGAAGAGATAGCTCCAATAGATGCCCGACGTGTCCGACTAGCGCATTTACGCGGTATCCAACGCGTCATGACGTCTCTCGAGGCCGTGGCTGCGACGCTCCCAGAGAAGGTCCGAGAAACTGCTTATCGCGACGGTGTCACTGCGCTTCGACAGCATTGCACTCAACAAGTTCAAAAGCTCCAAGAGAGGAACGCGTCCATCTCCAAAGAGCTATGCGATCAGCTGTTGCAACAGAAGTTGCCTGCAACCCTTGCACAGATCGCCGCTGACTTGGATGGACGTGCCCGAGAATCGTTCAGTGACGGCATTCTCGCCTTGCTGATTCAGTACAAGTCAGACCTTCGCGACGCCGTAGATGCCTACGAGACAGAGAGTGCCGGACCAGCCGTGTATGAGTCTCTATCTCAAGCTCTTCAGGCTGGTGTGATGGACTCGATCAAGTCCTACGGAGCCAATGTTCTCCGTCAGTACCAACAGCACATGCGCAATTTGCAGGAGGAAAAGTCTCAATTGGATGGTGAGATGGAAGCTGCCAATACCCAAGATAAAAGTGCATCATTCTCCGCTGAAGATCAGAAGCGTTTGTATGAGGAACAGTTGGAGCAGTCCACCCAACAGCTATCCGAGCTGCGTCGTGTGCTGCATGGTGAGTTGAATGCGAAAAAGGCGGAACTCGATCGTCTCTTGGGGGACATGTCGACGATGGATGCGAAGCACAACTCCCGTGTCAAAAATATGGAGAGCGACCTTGAATGGGTGCGAAGTCGAACTGCAGAGCTCGAGAAAGCGGCGCAAGCGGAGAGAGATCGCCTGGATCAGGCGTTGACTGGCGCAACACAAGAAATGATCGAGAAGGAACGATCATTCCATCAAGAAGAGCGCTCGTTAATGACACAACACAAAGAGCTCTTGGACCGAGTCGTTGAGCTTGAGCGGGAGCTCGTGCAAAAGAAAACCAAGCATGTTCAGCATGTGTTCGTGATCGAGAGCGAGCAGGCCAAGCGGGTTGACGAGCTCAAGGCAGAGCAAGCCGAATTCTCGCGCCAGCTCAAGTCGCAGGCTAAGACTGACACGGGAGTACTCAAACTCGCGTACCAAAAGAAGAAGAGCGCAGTTCAAAGCGACATCGACCGCGTGAACCAGGAAATCCAAGAGTTTGAGGCAAAACTTCAAGTTCTAGAGAGTGTAAAGTCGCCAAAAAGCGCCGCCCAATCCACTGGAGAGAAGGTGGATGCCCCAGTGGCCACCAGTGGAACAGGCGTTGTCGCTCAACTTCGAACGAGTAGTCGAGAGTTCCTCTTCAAGTCCGTCGATTCTCCGCGCAGCTCGAGCGGTTCACAGGCATCTGGCAAGACTCGTCTTGTCCGAAGCGACACGGAGATGTGTAAGGCCCAATAGCTACTGTTGTTTGAGCAAATGCTGTCTGCATTCGAGTGTGTGGTTCAGTTCCGATAATAGACACGATGTCGTCTGTGTGCCACTGGCTCAACCATGGGGAAAAGTATGCCTGATGCTCACGACGCTGGGCCGTGTTCTTCTCCACCACGAGCGAGATGCCCTCTCAGTCCATCTGCGGTACTCTGATGTTGGCCTGCTCATCGCCAGTCTCATTCAGTTTGCAGCCCACGAGACCTCTCTCTTCCTCCAGCTAAAGCACGCAGTATGGCTTACCGTTGCCATCAGTATAGAGTCCAGTACTGCCTGTGCTATTATCTGTGACCAGGCCCCTGAAGCACACCTGGAAATCGCGCGTCTTCAGAGCCGTCTGCTTCTGAACAAGTTTCTCAGTCTTCACTCGGGGCAGATCAGATTTCTGGTTGACGAGAATCGATCCAACTTGAAGTTCATGGAGAAGGCCTACACGCTGTCTGCGGCTCTTGTTATCGAGGACCCAGACGCCTGCACGATGGAGCCATTCCTCAACTTCCAACACGAGTGCGTCTCAGATGCTATTGAAGTCACTACCAGTTGTCTGCGTCAGATTCAGGAGCAGTCTGGTTTTGTTTGGGATGTTGTGAACGCAGAAACAAATGAATTTGTTCTGCAGCCTCTCACGAAGTGGCCTCCATCACATGCTGTTCGTCACCTCATCCAGCACTGTGCTCGGTGTCTGTCTCGTTGCAGTAGGTCGAGTCTAATCCTCCAAGTTCCACGATCATCAACACGGGTTGAAGCATTGTCATTTTATCTTCGCGTTATTCCACAGACCTCCTTTGTGTGGGTCGCAGAGCTTTCCACAGCTCAACGTCAGCATCATTTCGGCTTACAAGACTGTCACATGCATGAGCCCGCAAGCGACCTACAACGCCTGCTCCATACTTCCACAACTTCCGTTAGTTATGAAGTTGTGACCCCTGTCGAGACGCCTCCAGACATCGAGTTCGCTTACACTCGATTCATCCAAAGCCTCGCTCTCGATAGGTAGCCGACGCATCTAATAACACTTTCTAAGCACCGTTGCAACAGGTCAGAGCCATGTAGTCACACAAGAAGCCATAGACGCTTAGAACACTGTATTGACAAGACAGATGCGACTGTGGGCCAGCTCACACGAAGTCGTTCGAGATAACTCTTCACCGACCCTCATCACCCGTGTCGCTGGGGACTGGGCAGCCGTTCTGCTGGTCCTTGATGATCCCCTTCTTGCCTCGAACAACGAAGGACGTCATGAGGTTGTTGAAGTTGTAGTCCATCAGACGCGACACATTGCCTGAATCCGAGTTGGGCTCTCCCAGGTACGCGACCGAGAACTTGGCTCCGCTGCAGTTCGCCCCATCGTACAGGTCGAGGGACTTTGCAGAAGTTGGGATTCGAGTCCACGATAGCGATATCGTCTCGTCATCGAAGCACGAAGCGACCGTGTAGCAAACGTCGGTCACGGCACGCACGGAAAGACCGACAGCTCCAGCCATTGATGCACGATTGTAGAACTTCAGTCGCAGTGCCTTTGACGCGAGAGTAGGCGCTGGAGTTGGAGTTGGTGACGGAGTTGGTGATGGAGTTGGTGACGGAGTTGGTGATTGAGTTGGTGCTGCAGTTGGCGATGGAGTTGGTGCTGGTGTGGGTGCAGGTGTTGGTGCCGATGTCGGGGATGGCGTAGGTGATTGACCAGTCGGGAATGAGGTTGGTGATGGCGTTGATGATGAGGTCGGTGTCTCGGCTGGCGGATCGGTCAACGTTGACATCGGTGTCGAGACCGGTGATGTGGATGGCGTCGTGGTCACAGGTGAGCTGCTGGCCGCTTCTGGGGTCTCTGTGGGCCCACCCGTTGACGCATCAGGTGCATTCGCATTTGGCGTCGTGTTTGCTACGTCATCATCGTTGTCGTCAGAGTCGTCGCTATCGTCAGAGATCACGCTTGGACTGGTGCTCTTCGGCTCCTGTGTCAGCTGTGGGATGTGCGGTGCGCTTGTGGTGTCTGTGGTACTGACAGGACCCGCGTGGCACGAAGTCTTCCGTGCGTTGGCAGTCGTCGCGCTCGCAGCGACTGCAATGGCCGCAGTGACGACCGAGACAACACAATTGAGAGCACAGGTGGCAAATGTGGCAATGAGCGGTCGAGATGGAGCTGTGACCAGCGGTCACGACCCAGTGCCTCGTGTCAGCCCATCCTCTCGACGCCACTGTCCTCGGCGCCAGCTGGTCCCACAATCCGTCGCGTTCATAGCGATAGTACTACTATTAGTAGATGACGAGTCAGCCAGCGCCAGTGACTCACAGTCGTGGACTGTTGACAGGAGTGAGTTGTGCACCGCACTGGAACGAATCGGAGACCACGTGGCGTTACGTTACACTGTACAGCCGAGTCGGGCATGAAGGCGCCAGACGCATGTGGTCAACACGTGAAGCTGAAGTTCCAACTCATTGTGCAAGAGCAGGCGAACTCACTGTGAGCGAGACAGGCTCAGAATGAGTCGGCCGACGCGTGCGCAACGTCGGACTCTTTCCCATCTGCGCGGCGCCAACTGATTTACATCTCAAAATTGCCGAGTACTCTTGATCTTCTACTAGACGTTAGTGTTGGGTATGAGGTTGTCGTTGTCGCCGTCGTAAGGCATCGT
>KE463958.1:54803-65882 GCA_000387445.2 Pythium aphanidermatum DAOM BR444 | reverse complement strand
GTACGATCCTCGAGATCAATTGCTACCGACAGGACATCGCCGGCCAAGCCGATGAGATCGCCACAGCGTTGGGACCAGTCGATGCACTGAGCCTCACGTCGCTGATCATCACGCACTGTCCGCAACTCACAATACCACCACAGCTTCAGACGCTGACAAACTTGATCGGACTCGACATCACCAATGCTACAATCGTGTCGATGGGCGAACAACGCGGCACTCGATCACGACCAGCTACCTGTGTTGCAGTATGTGAGTATCGTACGCGTCAACATGACGACTCTGCCCGATGGCCTGCAGTCGTCAAATTTTCCACAACGGCTGCGTGACATCACTATCTCGACGTCAAATCTCTCGTCACTTCCTTCAGACCTACACACCAAGTGGCATCGGCTCGTTAATTTCTTCCTCGAACACACACAGATCGACGAGATGCCATCAACCATCGCACACATGAACCCAGACCGACTCTCACTGCTCGGGAACCGCATCAGCTCGATGCCACAGCAGTTTTTCCGTTCTCAAGCTGCCTTTCACGTCATTTCCGTCGCCAAGAACCCGCTGTCCTTGCTGCCCGCCGTGGGCGGAGATTTGGGACTGTTATATCTCGTCTTGAACGACTATACGCTCATCGAGAACCTTCCAGACTGGCTGATACGAGAGGGTGAGCGACGAGCGAAAGGTAGCAGCGGTGGCGCAGTCATCACAGTCTCTGCTGGAGGGAGTCCGTTGTGTCGTCGTCGACAGTCTACTGATCCGTTTTCACTTCCTGGGCTACGCGTCACATGCAGAGAGAAGGCGGACCAGGAGATCGAGGCGTGCATCCTGGCGTACAATCTTCGCATCCGTGTCCCGTAACTGTGAATTCACCGCGTGTGTGCTCTTCTGTTAGGGTACTCGAGCCGCAATGCGGAACCACATCGCACTGGCCGCGATTTCCTCTCGACGCTTTTCTCGACACACAACTCGCAGTCCAGGAAGCGTAAACGGCTCGGCGGACTGGCGCTCTTTGCACAGCTTGCTTCCACCGGCCGAGACGGTGATTGGCATCAGTTTGCCTCGCTGTCGTCGCTCACCCTCTCGTATGAGCGAGTCTGGCACGCGGTTGACGCCTGTGTAGTCCATCACCACGAGGTATAACTGCGTGAGATCACCGGACACAGGAGGAAACTCGGTGATCGGGTTCCCGGCCAACGAAAGCACCGTGAACTTGCTGTCCAGTCGAAAAAATCCGATGGTACACTGGCGATGTTGTTGTCAAAGAGGGAGAGACGGTCGGGATGCATGCGGGCGATCGTTGGAGGGAGTGCGGTGATCTGCGTATGTTCGATGAACAGGTTCACGAGGCGCTGCCACTTGGTGTCGAGGTCGTCCGGTAGTGTCGTGAGATTGGTGGCAGCGATTGTGATGTCTCGCAATTGCCTGGGGAACGACGAAGCCTGGAGGCCGATGGGAAAATCACTCGCATTCACGAGAAGCAGCGTGAGAAACTGAAGCGCCGGGAATTTGTCTTGCACTAATGCGGCCTCCATCGACCACCGGACGATCGTCGAGTTGGTGATCTCCAGTCCGACGAGATTGGCGAGACGCTGGATTTCCACAGGAACCTCCAGGCGTGGACAGTGACTTAAGATCAAAGAACTCACACCAAGACCGTCCACTGCATCCAGTGCTGCCGCAATATCTTTGGCGTCACCACTAATTCCGTGGCGATAACAATTGATCTCGAGTATCGTGCAGGAGAATTTATGCACCAACCATGGCTGGGAGCTGGCCTTGCATCCATCGTGGGTCGCGTGAGTCGGCAGTCGGCGCTCCACCACGTTCGCGTCGATATGAAACGCGACGATGACGACGCCCCACACGAAGAACAGCGTGTGAACGACCCGTACAGACACTAACCAGCGCACGAATCTCGTGTGGCAGAACCACTGGAAGCGAGCTCGTACTTTGTGACCTACTTCGATCACACCTGACGCCAATAGTGAAGAATGCCGCTTTTTGGCGCCTGGATGGGTTCTCACCATGACGCTAGCCATGGGCACACCCTTCAGCCACGTCAAAGGCTGCGGTATGGGTTCAACTACTGGCTCAAGTGGCGTCACGCGACGTTCAATCTGACTGATGCAGCTGATCATACTCAAAAATGGCATCATTTTCGTGACGAAATCAAGCCACGAGACCACGAAAATCTGCTGCGCGCCCTTGAGAAGGTTCATAAAACTCACGTCGTCCGTCGGCGCATCAAACGCGTACTCCAACCCGCCACTTGCAACACTCGAACTGTCCCCTAATGTGAAAATGATTGTCGTGAAGATGATACAAAGCGGCACAACGAGCGTCGAGACGAAATCCAAGACTACATCACTGCATAGATACAAAAAACGCTGCAAACCGGGATTGCCACGAGTCCGCACGTGGATCAACGGCGCCACCCAGCAGTTCAACGCCAACGTGCCGACGTAGAAGTTGTTGATCCAGCGTTGCGAGATGAGCTTGCTGCACTTGTACGCTTGGTACGACTGCGTGACGACTTCAATAACCTCACGCACGAGGAAAATGAACTCGAAGGTCTCGGGCGTGATCTCCAGCGGACCGCCAGCAGCGAATAACGAACGCCAGTAGTGCTGTAGTGACCACCAGGCACGGCGAATCGACCGCTTCTGAGGTTTCTCGACGGTTCTTTCGACTCGTGGCTGGGAGAATGCGAGTGTCTTGGATCGGACTGACACGACGACGGCACGCACTGCGAGTCGAAGGAATGCGATCGCCAATGCAACGTAGCTGGCAATCACAAAGGGGATGTTCTGTAGAGCCAACAATCCCGTCGACTCGATCTGGTAGCCACCTCGAGTCGTCATTGCCACGTAATAAATTGCCGCAATGATCATGGCGAACAGCCCTGTCATCGCACTCACGACCACAACGCTGACCCACACGAGCACGAATACAAACCGAGGAAGCTCGATAGCTTGTCGACCATGTCGACGACGCCTCGAGGCACTGGAGTCGGATACAAGATTCCTGGATCCTTCTCTTTCTCTCCTTGACGTCGACTTGGCACTCTCAGACGGGCAGATTGGCGCCGATGCACGCGGATTCATCACCGAATATGAATATGCGTCCCAAGTTTCCTCGGGCCTTGCAGTTGTCTTTTTTTCTCCGTCAGACACCACCGCAAACACGCACATCGACCGTCAATCGCATCTCGTCGAAGCCAGAATTAGAGACGTACCACACTCGACTCTAAAACGAAAAGCCATCAAACAACCGGAAGACCATAAATGGTATCAAAACTCAACAGGAACTCGTAGCTGTCTGATAGATTCAAGGCAACTAGCTTGCTCCTCGAGTTTTATATTGCTTCCAGATTTGAACCTCAACATCAATAAATCAGTGGCTCAATTCTTCATCCAGCGACGTAATGGAGACTCATTTTTGCGTATGCCCATCGCCCACAGCGCGCATCACATGAACTCATGCAGTCGAGACTTTCGTTTTGCTCGACTCGCGCTTCCTGAGGTGTCTTCAGTTGACTTCATGGCCTCGAACGCTCACCCACTTGGTCATGTCATCCCCATGTGTGTCATCTGCTGATCGTTCCAAGATAGAAACGAGTGCCAATGGGGAAAACAGATCACAAATGTGCCGATGCCCACGCATAGTCAGCATCCGCATTGAGGAAACACCGCCAATCGATCGCAGAAGAATGCAGGGGTCTCAATACGCACGGGCTTGGTATTGGGCACGTGCTTGATCTGCGTCTCCTGACGCTTCCTGTGGGCCCCCACGAACGCTACGCCATTCGATCGAGTCCGCACGTGCACCGCTAGCCCAGCAACCTTTCAGTATCAATGGAGAAAGCTCATGGAGGCGCTGCCATCCCCCGGCCAGACGCCTTCATGATGGCGATGAGAAGCAATGGGTCCGTGTCATGGAACCGGCGATTAGAGAACACAGCTGTTCCACTAAAACCGGTTTAATTTATAGAGGTCTCCGTGTAAGAATTCGTTCAATCACCCTGCTGGTTAGTCCATATGTATGATTATAAAGAGGGTATTGTGGAAAGTCAGAAATTATTGTGACTCACAATACCGAGGACGAAGGAGCTGATGGCCACTCACTCTGCTGGTCGATGGAGCCCGTTGAGCTCCATGAGCTCTTCTGTAGAGACGCATGGCGATGGGCCTTATGGCAGTGGCTGCCCCACACCCAGTAAAGAAGACGAGAGGGAGGTCCCGTACTGATTCCAATACAGGAGACTGAGGACTCTCCTCACTCGACACTAATGCAGCGAAGAAACACACTACTATGAAGCGAAACGCAACATACAGGACGATTGAGAGACGCCTCAAAGTGCTAGGGCGTGCGGATCTGCGTGTTGAAGGTCATGGGGTACGCCTCGGACTCAAAATCCTGTTTTTCTCGACACAAAATACGCAGGCCTGGGAGGTTCATCTCCTTTTTGGCCTGCTTCCGACACAGTGCAGAGCCCCCAGCCGACACGGTGATGGCTCGCTCAGTTGCACTCTGAGCACGTCGGTTCCCTTCACTCATTAGCCAAGGCGGCAGCTCGTCGATCTCCGTGTAGTCCATGATCAATAGCCGCAACTCGTCCAGTCGTCCGATACTGTTGGGCCATCGCGTGAGTGGATTGCGGGCGATCGACAGTGTCTGGAAGGCGTTCTCACCGCTCGCCAGTAGATCATCCGGGATCATCGTGAGCCCACTGCCCATGACAGACAATCGACCGGCGTGGATGTGTGACAGAGTCTCTGGCAGCTCTCGGATCAGCGTGCGTTCGACGTACAAGTTGAGAAGCCGTCGCCATTTGAGATGGAGGTCGTGAGGCAACGTGGTGAGATTGCATCCCGCAATACTGATATCACGGAGTCGCGTGGGGAAGTCGAGCGACAGCAAACCGTCCGGCAGATGCGTCATGTTGCTGCGGACCATGCAAAAGTACTGCATCGCCGGCAGTTTGTCCTGCACAAGCGCTGCTTCCATGGGCCACGATGCGATTGTGACGTTGGTAAGTTCCAATCCGATGAGATTCCGAAGAGTTTGGATCCGAGGCGGCATTTCGAAAGCAATACAGTGCGAAATGATGAGAGAACCGACCCCCGACGGGTTCACTTGGGCGAGTACCGCGTCGATCTCAACGGAAGTCCCGACGATGCCTCGGCGGTAGCAGTTGATTTCGAGAATCGTGCATGAGTAATCGTGCACGAGCCACGGTTGAGAGTGAGATTTGCAGCCGATGCGAGCCAATGGTGAGGCGCTGCGACTGACGTGGTCGGCGGCCAAGTGGCACGCGATGATGAAAAGGCCGCAGCAGATGAAAATGAAGTGCACAAAATGCACAGAGAGGACCCAGCGCACGATCCGCAGACTGCAGAAGCGCTTCACTCGCTGACGCGTGTGAGCCCCGGCCTTGGCCTGGAAACTGGCTTGGAACGTTGATGAGGACGACTGGATGCGCATGATCACGCGCTGTCGAAACGACTTGGTGCCGCCCATGACCAATGAATTGTGCACTTGGGTGAGCATTGGAAGCGGATACGGTGGCTCCAAGAGGTTCTTGATGTGGCCAATGCAACTCGCCATACTATAGAATGACATCATTTTTGTGAGGAAGTCGAGCCACGAGACGACACAAATCTGCTGCACACTCTTGACCATGTTCATGAGATACACGTCATCGTACGGCACATCAAACGAGTACTCGCCGCCGCTTGCACGGTTCATGTTATCGTCAAACGCCGACAAGATGACCGAGTAGATGATGCACAAGGGGATGACGAATGTCGAGCAAAAATCGAGTACGACATCACTACACAAGTACAAAAACCGCTGGAGCGCTTGGTGTCTACGCGCCGCGACGTGGATAATTGGCGAGACCCAGCAGTTGGTGACGAGCATACTCACGTAGAACGTGTTGATCCAGCCTTGAGCGATGAGCGTGCTGCACTTGTACGCCTGATACGTTTGAGTGGTGACTTCGACGATCTCTCGAATCAGGAAGAGAAACTCAAACGACTCGGGCGTGAGCTCGAAGATGCCTCCAGGAGCAAACAGCGACGACCAGAGCAGCCAAAAGCGACGCCACGCGCGTAAAAGAAAGAACCGAGACTTGCGGCGACGTGGCGGACGCAGTAACAACAAGTGGCGGGTGCGGATCGAAGCAGAAATGGCCTCGAAGAACACGCTCCAAAAGTACGCCGACACGAGCGCATACGCACACAGGACGTACGGCGTGTGGCGGAGTGGAAGGAGCCCGACCGACTTGACCATGTAGCCGTCGCGAATTGTGAGACCTCCATAATAGATCGACGCGAAGATCAGTGCAAAGACAAAATTGAGAAAACTCACGAGCACGACGGCGAGCCAGACGCAGCGGTACCAACGCAGAGGCAACAAGAGCTTGGTGGCCTTGTGGGAGGTGCTGGCGTCGGCAGACCCCAGAGGGGCGATCTGCAGAGCCCTCCTGTGGCGAGCGGACAGAGCCATGGCAAGGCTGTCCGAAGACTACCCGCTGCCATCGCCGACCAGGATGCATGAGCAGTGAAAGAACGCAACCACTCTCAACACCTCGATTTAGAAAAGCGATAACTGTCGGGAGCGAGCGCTGGAGTGCGCAGTGCTCTCTTCGCGGAGACTTCTTGCTATGGAAGTGTGCCGTATTTGGCGGTGAGGTGAATCCATGACGAGCGCACCAGTCAATCGCGGAAGAGTGAGACAGCTATTTGTGCCCGTACAGGTGCCGATAAGACCGAAGCGAGTGGCGGTGTGGCAATGTTCTGAGCAGATCCGAGTTGGAGACACCGAGTGCTCGCTCCCCCCTCGTCTTCTGGCTCTGGTGAGGACACACAGTGACGCACACTCTGCGTTTAGAGCACCACGGCCCAGGTGATCCTGACGGCACGAAATTCGCCAGCGGCGCTCAGTATGGAGGATACCATGGTACGGCATGCCATCCATCCCGTGGAGGAAGAGCAGGAGTCGAGTGGGCTCCCAGGCAGCGCAGCCGATCGCGCGAGCACCGTCGGGCAGGAACAACCGACCAGAGCGACAGCGAGTGGAAGTCTGATGCCCGACCGCGTGGCGTCACTGCCATCGCAAGTGATCGCCACGGATGAAGACGGCAACCTCGCGATTGTGCGGCCCGTGAAAGTTGTCGAGTCGCTGCGCACTGGAGGCACTGCGTACTCTCGACGCTTCACCAATGAGGCAGCCCACCGCAACAGCAACACTTCGTCCCGGTCGTCGATCAACTCGGGCAAGATGATATCGCTGAAACAGATCGCCAACAAGGCCGTGAGTAAGAACGGCATGTTCTCGACCATTGTGTACGTCGTCCTCGCGACGCTGCTCGCGCTCAGCACCTACGGCCTCGACACTTTGGCCAACACACCAGTCAACCTGGGCATTGTCGAGCAGGCGTGGGACCACGACATCTTCGATATCCCAGTCAACACGTTCATGCAGGGCGTGACAACGATGCAGACCATCAAGACCAGCGTTTTGACGCAGAACGTGACGTATGGTACGCAGTCACTCTCTGATCTCCAGTATGACACGTGCGGTATCAAAGACTGGGCCTGCGCCGACAAAGTGCGGCCTAATACTGAACGCGTATTCTACATTCTCGCGACGTCGTTCGCGCTCATCCCAGAGTTCGATGTGCCTGACATTGCGTCGTCGTTTGATAGACTCGAACTCAAGTACGTGAATACACTCTCGGGATACAATTTCCCTGTGGTGCAGTATCGACTACCAGGCAGCAACGCCGCAGTCGTCTGTAATGTGCGTCGCAATCGCTATCGTGTGGCACAAGAGGCCGAGACCAAAGCTGAAATCGACAGCGTTGCGATCTGTTCGAAACGGGCGTACGACCCCAACTGGATCTGTGAAAACGAAGTCGCCAAAGACGTCACGTCGTACATTATCGCTATCAAGCAAGGGCGAGTCACGTACTTGGGGCGCACACAACGTGGTGAGCTATATTACAAGCCAGGCAACATCGCACGACTGACCGGAAGCGCCCAAGGCTCTATGCTATTGGCGACGGTGATTGGCATTGATGAGTACAATGGCGGCATCATCCTGTCGAGTGCGCCGTGGGATATGGCCCCGGCGTATTTGTGCCAGGGCACATTCAACTTTGACACGTACATTGGCATGCGTTGGCAGGGGCAGGGCGTGGTGTCGGTGACGTGGAAGGCGTCATCGCTCATGGTGACCAACTCGTTCGTGCTCTGGTCAGTGACCATGTCACTCGCTGTGATCCAATTCCTGTACCTCGCCAACAGCAGTGTCTGTGTGATCCCCGTGAACATGGCCAAGACTGTGGTCGGACCTGTGATCCTAGGCTTTGCTTGTTATGGGAACTACAACGTCCAAGTGCTCACAACGTATCTGAATCTCAACAAAGTTACGAGTTTCGACGCTACACCGTATCGACTGTGTGGGCCCGCGATGTTCTCTTCCGTCATCGCGCTTATGAGCGGCACGGCCATTCAGATGTTCTTCAACCCATATCTGGTTTCCCCTTCGTACGTGCTGACGTTTGTGAGCGTCGTCAACTTCATTGTCGTCTTTGTACTCGAAGCCTTCGTGTTTCCAAAGGCCTCCGTCATGCTCACTCGTGAGTGCGGCCTCGTGACCTCCTCGACATGCTCATACTACTCGGCTACAGTCAAGAACTACTACCTCTCGCCACTTATCGCCGCCTGTGGTGTGGGCGTCGGCATCCTCGTGATCGCTGGCATCCAGCGCGCAGCCCACAAACGCGACGTACCAGCCACCAGCAGCGTTCTCAAACTGTTCAACACCAAGACATTACGCCGTCTGGCCACAAGTGGAGCTGGTGGCTGTATTGTTGTTGGTGAAACAGGCACGCCGCTGCTCGACGCTGGCATCTTACTCAACAAGAACCTCGTGCGCGTGTCATCAACGTGCATCGTTCGTTCCTGCATCGTCAAGTATGCGATCGTGTATCGCTTCCTGCCGCCCATTTTCGCGCGTGTACTGAGCCACGCTGTCGGCGTTTCACTCGTTATTAAGGCTCGGGAAGACCGTGTGCTCAAGGAGATCGCGTTCCTTGAGCTCAAGGACATGAAGCTCGAGTCGCACAAGTCTCTCCCAGCGTACTACACATAGCTCTTCAGACTCACAGGAGATATATCTATTTAAGTATACCATCGTTCACAAATTGTACCTACATGCGCGAAATACACTCTTCTAATACATATCGAAGGTCACTGAAGTGAGGATATGGGTGCTGTCACTTTAATTCGCTCGTCACATTGTGACGTCAAGACGGGTGGAATGAGCCACGAAGTGAGAATGATGCCACGGAGGCACCCTGGTGGTCGCCCGTTGTGCGTTGTGGAGGCTGCTGAGGGCTTCAAGCGAGAAGCGCCATAGACCGACTGGCACGTGCTCTGCATTCGCGCTTCTCTCGCGTCTGGCGGTGCGGTAGAAGCGGAGGAACATGCGCGCGATCTCTCGGTCAGTGACGCTCTCGGTGGTGGTAGTGGCAGCCTTGTGCGGCGCTGCGTGGGAAGCAACTCAAGCTCGACCACTGCTCCGTGCAATCGCTACTGAAGGAGAAGCGATTGCAATGGCGGATGCTGTGATGGGGCGGCGGCTCGAGGGTCAGGCGGTGCAAGTCAAATTCAAAGACCTCGAGGCGTTCTTGAAGGAAGACGATGACGAGGATGAGGACTGCGATGAGTATGTGCTGGCCGGAGGAGATGAAGATGAGGACGAAGATGAAGACTGCGATGAATACGAGATCGCGGATGAGGAGAGTGAGGAAACAGTATCGATGAAAGACCTCAAGTCGCTGCTTGGCAAAGTGAAGGCGGCAGGCGACGAGAAGCCAAAGAAGGGAAAAGGCAAAAGTGATGAAGAAGAAGAAGAAGAAGAAGAGGATGATGAGGAGGATGAAGAAGAAGAGTAGTGGACTGCGTAGCCAAGTGTGTGTACTCTATCTTTTATTGCATTCTCCAAGTCTTAAATCGAATCGCTACTAGAGTAAGAACGACCAGGCACTATATTCGATCACTAAACCAACGTGGATGCTGGTCGCTTTCGGTTTCTTCGTGTTTGGCGCCTTGGTGGCTGGTTCTTCGGTCGTTGACTTGTTTGACTCGGGCTCAAAGAGCGCTTCGCCGGTGTAGACCCATGTAACGAGAGAGAAGCATGGGACTTTCATAGTTGACGGAGGGAGGACGTAAACTCAACCGCGAAGATAGTAGACTGTGGATATCGGGGAGCTGCTGCAGGTATGGCTCACGATTGGACTATAAAACCGCGATCTCAAGACATTGCACTTGAAAGAGTCGCCCAACATGGAGTTTGAAGCGTGCGCAAGTCATGAGAAGCAGTTAAATCGAGTTCACTCGAGCCAGAAGCCTTCTTTGTCGGAGTCAGCAAGCGGAAGGCGTAACCCTGATCATGTTACTTGACTTCATCGACATGAATATCTATGCACATGCGATACGCACAATCCTCCTCACTTCGAGCAGTGCTGGATGGGAAATGACGATGCGAGTAATCCATCCATTCGATTAGCCCCGATCACACACGCGATCGCGTAGGCTCAACTGATTGAAGGCATTACTACTCCACGAGGGTTCTGCTCAACTTCGTCAGCTCAAGATGGTCAAGTAGTCCAATTCTCGAGCTTAGGACGGTCCGCAGGTCCAAACGCTGACGGTCTGTCGTGAAACAACCAACGTCAGACCTCTGATACGATCATCACACAAACTATCGAGTCATACGGAAAGCACATCATTTAATCAATAAAAACAGACAGCTAAGTGAGTCTAAAGTTGTTGACTAGGCTTAGTTACGGAGACGGCGCTTGCACGACGACTTCTTGGTGGCCGAAGGAGCTGGCGTCGAGTACTCGTCATCAGCCGACGGAGCTGGCGTGGCGTACTCATCGTCAGCCGAAGGGGCCGAAGTCGCGTACTCATCGTCCGAAGTTGGGGCTGGCGTGGCGTACTCGTCATCGCTCGAAGGCGCCTCGCTGGAAGGAGCAGGGGTTGACGAGCCCGACGAGGCCGA
>KE463958.1:22291-35805 GCA_000387445.2 Pythium aphanidermatum DAOM BR444 | reverse complement strand
GATCTGCAAGCGTCTCAGTTGCAGCCGTGGTGTTCGAGGAGGAGGAGGAGAAAGATATACTACTAGTATGCATTAGAACAACTCGAAGTCTACAAACTATGTAACACACGGAAATACAAAGCCTCAGAAGAGTACGGAGAGGGTCATCGTCATAGGTTTATTGCACAGGGTAGTAGATCACAGCGCGACGTCGAAAGACACGCCGTCGGCGAGCTGCGGTAGAACGGGCAGCGGCTGGCCAGAGGCCTTGGCCATAGCCACGACCAGGTCTCTCAGATACGCATTCTGCCGATGCAGTTCGACCACGTTCTTCTCCAGTTGCTCTTGCCGCGCCTGCGCCTTGAGCCTCGACTTGGCCGCCGATGCACGGTTCTTAAGCTTTCGGATCTGCAGCTTGACGTTACCTCCGCGTTCCGAGTCGGACGTCTCGGACGACGACTGCTCTTGCAGCTTCATGAGATCTTGCACGTGCTTTGGTGGCCCCGTGGTGCGTCGTTTCCGCCGCTTGACGGGAGGAGCGAGCTGCGGCGGCGCCGGCAGCGTCGCATTAAGGAACACGAGCGAGCTCGCAGCAGGGTCCACTGGTCCCGGTGGCGTGTGCAGCCCCAATGGAGTCTGCTCCTGCTTGAGCCCATGTTGGTGGTGCTGGTCGACAGCGAAGAGGTCGAGCAGCGGATCCTGTGCCAAGTCGAACGACTGGATGGGCATGAAGCAGGAGCCTGCGCAGGCCGTGGCGATGGTCGGAGGTAGCACGAGCGCGCGCTTCATCGAGTGGCGGGGGCCGAGCAAATTGGCGTCTGAGCCGCTATGCGGGGGCGTCGCCTCGACTTGTTCAAAGGCGCGAGACAGCGAGAGTGTCAGGTGTGCGCGTGTACAGCAGCGGGCGACGGGGCCCGAGGAAGCGCAACCACAAGCGTTCGTTGTGAACTCCCACTGTCCCTGAGTTCCAGGTGGCGCTGACCGTGCACTGGTGAGCGTGTCGAATAAAAAAACAAGAAGAGAGAGGAGAAAAAAATACAAGCAGCGACTTCTGGAGGGGGAGCGAAGCAGGCACGCGCGATGGGGCTCGAGGTTGGGTACAGTACAAATAGGGAGCGGTCTGTCTGTTGTTGTTGTTTTAGCAGCCAGGTTGAGCTGATGATGAAGGGGATTGCGTTACGCGGTGGCTGTCTCTTTTTGCCCCCGCCCGACGTGCTGATCGGCCACTGATGAGCCATCCTGCTTTCTAGGATAGGCGGATGCAAAAGTAGCGGCGGACAAGGCGCGAGGCGGCGAAGAGCAACAGTGAGGCGGATCCGCAACCATTCCTGCTAACTCGGCGCCTCGACGTGTTGCAGCAGACATCTCAGTGGTGCAAGTCGTCCCCGTGGAGCTGCATGGACACGCCGGTCATGCCTACACGCTGGCAACGAGCATATTGAATCTGAACCTGGAAAATGTGTTTTCTATCGGAGCGAAGTGACGAAGAGAATCAAAGGGCTTTGGGCATTGCAGAGAGCAGGGCTGAAACCCGGAACAATCCGCTGGCGAGACGTGAGCATCGAGATTGCGCATCACGAGTGAAAGCAGAACAGGAATGCTGGTCATTCATTGCTCGGGCTCTGCACGAGAGAAGCGGAGTGTGTGGACTCAATCCACGAGGCGTCGCCGAAATGGATCCCCGAACCCAGTCTTCTTCGATTCATGAATATTTGGTAACACTACATATTCATTCTAACAGGTATAGATGAACCAAGCAAAAATATAAACGCGTTGATCGCTGTTATCTCTTTCGAGACGTATATCAACTTTCAGATCGTGATTACGTTCTCGCTCAACTTGTCAATCTTGGCCCGGCTCTCGCCAGGCAGCTGTGTCTTTCTGCTCATTGTATTGCACATGTCCCCAGACAGCTGGTGTATCGGTTGCGTCTTCAAAAGCTGACGACCGGCTCTGCCCATGGGATCCTTGACGAAGCGAGTTGTGCGATCGGAATGTGGCTCAGCAGCTGGACGCCAACCAGCCTCCAGTTTTCTCCAAGGAATCCACCTTGAAAATCCAAGTCCTGGACCGTCCTATGGACGGCAATGTGATCTCCATCGACGCATCATCGTGTAGCGAAATCCACTGTTGGCCACCACACTGGACCCAAATCCAGTTTTTGGTGGCCAAAGGCGCATGTCGTGACCAACTGGACTGGGTCGTCAGCGTCCAGCGTGGCGCGTGGTCATTGACTCTTTGAGGCCACCGTCACTCACGTCCAGCCGCATCGCCGCCGCGATGGTCACTTGCACTCTATGAGACAGCGCCTGTTTGCCGACGCGCCACCAGAAGATGACAGAGGAGCTCTCTGCAATAGCTTGTCGGCATCTGAGATGCTGTAAGAACCGCACGTGGTGACGGGCGCAATGCGACGATGTGTGTGTGGCTCCGGTTGAGAAACGTCCTCCCTCTGCAAATGGGGAGGAGCGCTGCGCCCTGGCTCTGCCAGGCCAGACACCGCCAGCAGATTCAGCGTCGCGCTTGAAGATCCCGATGCGGTAGATGCCCCAGCCGGCCACGAGCCCGTAGGCTGCGTGCTGGGTCACTCACGACGTAATCAGCTCCTCTCGTTCTTCTTCGATCGCCACTGGACTCCAGTCGGGAGGGCGTCGGTGGCTCAGTCAGTCTCTAATTGGCCCTCGTGCACAAGTGGGTGCTTCAGACACCCCGATCTGTGCGTGGGTCTGTGTGGATGTTCGGCGTATGGCGTAAGGCGGAAGGAGTGTCCTCATGGACCGAAGGCGACGCAGGCCAATTGCTTAGTCTGGTGTTCAGCGGTCGCCGCAGTTGGTTTACTCGTCATGGACGTGGCCGGTCATCAACACGGGCGTCTGCCGCCGACGGGAGCTATGATGTAAACCGCCACGCTGTCGAATCAGTTAAGAGCCGAGGGGATACATATCATGCGTCGCCTCAGCAACTGCTGTATGTACACGAACACTCGAGTCTTTCGCGGCGACCGGCGGGACGGCACATCGTTTGTCAACACGCTGCCACGGTGGAGATGAAGCAGCCGAGTCGTAGGCGGCTTAGGAAGAGGTACTGTATGGCAAACCGAAACATAGAAGCTCTGTAGGCAACATGGACCGATGGCTGTGCCACTATGCTAAGACGGCTCTCGGGTGCCAACTCAGGAGTAGTGTCTGCTACTAGTAGCTACGTAGTATGTGCTCACGAAATGCTCAATTGTATGCGCAGTGTGATAGGAAAATGAGTCACTATAGCGCTTGGACGGAAGGTGGGGAGTGCCGATGGAAAATTTACTTTGTGTTCAAGCACCTCTGCTATCTGTGTCGAGTTGCTTACACCTCGAGCTGCACGCGATCGGCGATCTCGAGGATCTGCGACGAGATGTTCTCAGGCACTTGATCGTAGGCGCGACCAGCGATACGAAGCAAGTCTTTGATGAGATCGTGGTTGCCCATGATATCCACGTGGTCCGACGTCGCTGGGCCACCACGCGGATCGAACAGGATCGACACAGGGTTATGCACGTACTCACGGACTCGCACTTGCACGTTGCCTGGATTGTACTTGGTACCGCGCCAACCACGAGCACACATGTAACCCAGCGAGATCAATGGCACCGTGCCGTCACCGTCCGTGTAGCGAATACCAGCCTTGATCCATGGGAGGTCTTCGTAATCGGTGTTGAGAACGTAAGGCACAGTCGGCTTGCCATCAGGAAGTGGCACGTCATCTTCCGGGTCGTTCGCCTTGTACACGTAGCCACGCTCGACAGGCTTGCCCACGCCATACAGACAGAACACCTTCAAGTTCGGTGCATGTGGCAGCGTTGATGCGAGCGGGTTCGTCCAGTACTTCGGGTCGTCGTACTCTTCAGATGACGGGTCGCCGACAGCTCGATTCACATCTAAAAACTTGCGGAAGCCTTCCAGGTTGGAATCCATGTCGCCCAACAACTCATGCACACCGGAGACCGTGAGGTTGTCGTGTGAGTGATTTGTGAACTGGAGGGCAAGACCACTGCTGCCGTGCTCCGAGATGTGCTCTGGAATCTGCGTGGCGTTTGTGACCATCTGATCCCCGTCTTCGTCTTCTTCTGGCTTGGCAAAGCGGGCAGCGATGTCATCTGGAGCTCCGCTCTTGTCTCCCCACACGGTTTCACCTCCGATCGGCATCATCGTGAACACACTTGGCCACGATCGAGCGAGCACTGCACGGGCTGGCGGAGCGAAGAACAGCTCGAGGAAGCGCGAGAGCCCTCCTAGCTCAGCTGTGTCCTTCATTTCACCAGACATGAGCGCACTGATCGACTTGATCGTGCCGAGAGTTGGGCCGGCGATGTTAGCAAACGCTTCAATGTGATTGTCCACCCAGTGTGGGCCTCCATTGCCACCACGCGGACTCTCGACCCACTTCATGAAGTAGTACATCACCTGTGTGGCGTACGAGTGCGAGACAACCACTGCCTTCCGTCCGTCGTTTGCAGCCTTGGCCATCTCCAGCATGTACTTAAGTCGCGTGAAGTACTTGTCGCGAGTTTCCATCAACGCCGGTGCAAGTCGCCAGTCATATGGTGCCATGTACAGGTTGTTGGAGTCGTATCCGATGTCGGCGAGGTTCTCAATGATCTTGCTCCAAACCCAGAAGCCTCCAATGAGATAATCCGCAGCCTCCAGTCCCGTAGCAGGACGAAGCTTGATGCCTTCTGGATCAAGACCGGTCGTGCGGTTGAGCATCACGTTCTCAAGCCAACATTTTTGATTTAGCATGAACTGCTGCAGCATCCGCGTGGTGCCCCACATGCGCTGGCGGAAGTACGCCTTGCTACACTCACTGCCCTTCCAGATCTCGAGGCCTGTGGATGTGAAGCCAGGCAGCAAGACAACTGGTGAGTACGCCGTGATATTCTCTTTCTGCAGCTCAAGGCTTGGTCGCTCCGACGAACTCGACAGCAACGGACGGTAGTCGAACGATGCGAGCAAGTCGTCGTTCACTCGCTTGTTCCACTCGAGCTTGAACTTTTCTCTTAGCTCCTTCATCTGCTCGTCATCATCACATCAGCATCTATCGCCTCAATTCGTCACCACTCTTTCTCCACGTACCGACTCCGCAGGCAGTTGAAGCATGTCCGGGATCTCGTGATCGAACAAGTAGACGTTCAGCAGCGCGAAGCCAGCCACACCAAGCAAGATACCGGTGAGCAGGAAGTAACGGCGGCGCGACAGTACGTGGTCCTTGGCCTGCTGCCAGCTCGCCTGGCGCTGGAGCTGCTTGTTGCTGCCTGCCGTGCGCAGAGGAGACGACGACGGCGATGGCTCAGGCTCAGACCCCTTGCCAGGGCGCTTACGCATGGAACCAGCCATGCTGCTTGGCTGCTTCTTGTGGCTGTGGAGAGCGAATGCGCGAGTGGTAGGCGCTTCACGTCGAGTTGCCTGGGCTTCGTGTGCGTGGTGAGCTGGGTCACAAAGGGCGAAGTGGCAGACAGACGCTTGACATGGTGTGGCATGTCACTATGTCGCTGACTTGGAATGAATATGAACGGTCGTTCCGACTCAATAGAATGACGAGAGCTGTATTCGAGATCTTAAAGTACGGCAACTGATTTGAAGAGGGTTATGGGGTGGTTACAGGCGTAATCGGGGCGTGCGAACTTAACGGCAATGGCTACACTGAGCTTTTCCTGTGGTCGAGAAGAAAGCAACGGCGTCATGATGATGCCAAGACAGCAAATGGGTCGCTACAATAATCATCTATTACTTCAAAAAATATCGAGGTATGCTGGGTGACCACGACAACAATGGCGCTACGATGAGATGCAGTCTCTCATCCTGAACGGGCCAAGGTCAATCGCTGTGGTCAGAGAGGCTTGTAGGATGGAGCAGCACGTTGCAAGTCAACTTACATCATGCCACCCATGCCGCCCATACCGCCCATGCCACCCATGCCGCCCATTGGGGCGGCAGCACCAGCCTCCTCAGGAAGGTCGGCAATGAGCGCCTCAGCGGTCATCATGAGCGAGGCAACGCTCGAAGCGTCGACGAGACCCGTGCGCACAACCTTGGTTGGGTCAATGATACCCTCCTCGACCATGTTCACAAACTTGCCCGTCTGAGCGTTGAAGCCGTAGTAAGGCGAGTCGCTCTCAAGGAGCTTGCCAACGACGACGGCACCCTCCTCGCCAGCATTCTTAGCGATCTGGGTGACGGTGGCACGGCACGCACGCTCAATGATCTGCACACCGACCTTCTGGTCAAGGTTGGCGCAGCCCTCGTAGAGCGATGGGAGCGAGCGCGAAGCCCAGAGGAGAGCCGAACCACCACCTGGGACGATACCCTCGGCAACGGCGGCACGCGTGGCGTTAAGAGCATCCACAACACGGTCCTTCTTCTCACCGACCTCAACCTCGCTGGCACCGCCAACCTTGATCACAGCGACACCGCCGCCGAGCTTGGCCAGACGCTCCTGAAGCTTCTCCTTCTCGTACTCGGACGTCGTAGTCTCGATGGTCGAGCGGAGGAGGTTGCAGCGCTCCTCCACGGCGTCCTGTGAACCAGCACCGTCAAGAATGAGGGTGTCATCCTTGGTGACGCTGACGCGCTTGGCAGTACCGAGCATGTCAGGCGTGGTGGTCTCGAGGCGGTGGCCAAGGTCCTCCGACACAACGGTGGCACCAGTAAGGACAGCCATATCCTGGAGCGAAGCCTTGCGGTTGTCACCGAAGCCTGGCGCCTTGACAGCGCACACCTTGACGCCACCACGGATCTTGTTGATGACGAGGGCGGCAAGGGCCTCGCTCTCAACATCCTCCGCGATGATCAGAAGAGGACGCTGCTGCTTAACAACGACCTCAAGCACTGGGATGATCGACTGGAGCGACGACACCTTCTTCTCCACGAGGAGGATGTATGGGTTCTCCATCTCGCACGACTGGGTCTTGTTGTCCGTCACGAAGTATGGCGAGATGTAACCACGGTCGAACTTCATACCCTCAACAACCTCGAGCTCGTTGTACAGGGTCTTGCCGTCCTGGACAGTGATTACACCCTCCTTGCCAACACGCTCCATAGCGTCCGAGATGAGCTGGCCAATCTCAACCTCGCTGTTCGCCGAGATCGTGGCAACCTGAGCAACCTTCTGCTTGTCGTCAATGTCCTGCGAGAGCTTAGCGAGCTCCTCAACAACCTTGTCGACAGCCATCTGGATACCACGGCGCAGGTCGGTTGGGTTCATGCCGGCAGCAACCGACTTGCATCCCTCGCTGAAGATCGCACGCGTGAGCACGGTGGCCGACGTGGTACCGTCACCAGCAGCGTCGTTAGTGTTGTTCGCAACCTGGCGGAGTAGCTGCGCGCCCATGTTCTCGAACTTGTCCTTGAAGTCGATGTTCTTGGCGACCGTCACACCATCCTTGGTGATCTTTGGGGCACCGTAGGCCTGGTCAATGACGACGTTACGGCCCTTTGGGCCCATGGTCACCTGCACGGCGTTGGCGAGCTGGTCAGCGCCCTTGAGCATGGAAGCGCGGCCCTCCACACCGAAGCGGATGTCCTTGCCCGAGGCAAAGAAGCGCTTGCCGGCGAGGCGCGCAGGCTGCGTCGCCGCCTTCTTCATGGCCACAGCGAGCGTCGGGTTCATGGCGGAAGTGAGGATGTCGAGGAGGGGCTTGGGAAGATCCGGCCGATTTCGAAAATGCCTCCTCCACCACAGAGTGAGCCCGTGACGCGCCAACAACGAAAACTACGAAGACGACCATCACTCTGAAGCGTACTGCAGCGGACACAGTAAAGCAAGCATCGTAAATTACAGGCTTTTGTATGGGGTTTTGTATGGAATGAAGTGGTTGCGTAAACTACCAGGTGCAGCGATCGAACCGTTCTAGAACACCCGCGCTAGAGTTCAACCGCACGGATACCCTGGCTTTAACAACATTGGCAAAGAGTGATTGCGTGGGAATTCGGGAATGGACGGTAAGAAGCAGTAAAGTAAGGGAACGATCCTCATTCGAAGATTCGATATCGGTTTGCCCCAACACACGAGAACACCGCCGAAACCTCACACCCCACGTCGGATCCGTCCGTCCTTGGCCGACTTTATTGTCATATATCAGTACACACACTCGGTCGTTTCCAGCAACTTCAACGCGATCATGCGGTCCAGATGATGGATATGGTGCGGAACGACTCAGTTCTCGACACGCAGCATGCGCAGACGGCGGCGCCTGACGGGGCACGCCTTGTGCATTTTCTTATTGGATTTGTTGGGCGCTTTCTTGGGCTTCGAAGCTGGTTTTGGGGTCTTCGGGGCAGTCGTAGCTGGTGGCGACGTTGTGCTTGGCGCCGACGTGGTGCTTGGTGCTGACGAGGCTGGGGCCGACGACTCCGGTGTCTTGTCTTCTCCGCCTCCATCACCACCTCCGCCTCCTCCGCCGGCCCCGTCGAGTGTCGCGCAGTATGGATACACCTGCCATTTGTCGACGTGCAAGGCCAGCCAGATCGACCGCAGACGCTTTTTGCCAGCACACTTTGCCTTGTCATACGGGAGCTTCCCATCCGCAAAGTTCTTGACACAGTTGTCGTCGTGAAATGCAAGTACATCGTCACACCATACTTCGCAAGGGCCAACATGGGATGGCGAACCGCTGAATCCCTCCCACTCGACCTTGTCTGGGAGTGGCTGAGGCTTGCCTTCTTCTTTGGAGAACCCACACTCTTTGGAGGTGCCGCCTTCGGGTTTGCTCAGCTCATCGACCAGGTCTTTGAGGGTCTTGTACTTACTCGCTTTGAAATTCTTCGTAAACTCCTCGTAGTTCTTCTCCGGGCCTTGGTTGTAGTTGAATCCTCCAGCAGGAAGCGCCGTAGGGCCATCAATCAGCCCAGCCGGGCTGTTCATGTAGAAACCACCATCCGCGTTCGGTCCAGGCACCGACATTCGCGCATGACCTTGCACATGGTCCGTGACCGCGGCAAATGCAACCAGAGCAAAGCTAACGACTCGAGCTGGAGTGCTCACCATGAGTAAAGTCTACCGATGAGCAGCCTCTGATCACTTCGTTGTCAACTTCTTCCAACCACCTTATCCAAGGAATACACTGCCCACATCATCTGGTCTCCATAAAGAGGATTCACATTCCCCGTGGCAGCATATCCACAATCGAACGGTGCCACGTCATGCGTGACATCCTTCCTGGTCACGCGATTGAACCCATAGGGACGTATTGTATGTCATCTGAATGCTGCTATCCCATTTCATTCCAGTACATCCGCTATCTATGCGCGTCAGATGCGTTCACGGTCCATGACACCCACATGCCCCTCATCATCCAGAGGTCGGCAAGCATGGCGATCTTGTATCGTGAACACTAATTCGAATAAGTGCGCATGACAGCCTGTTAAGTTCGCACATTAGGGGTACCTGAAACGTAAATACTCTTCTTTCGTAAAAACAATTCGCCCAACTTCAGCTGGTGGATGTGTAAAAAGCCTACCACCGACCATCACTCCGGTCGGCCCACAGTGCGAGGCAAGCGACAACAAAAAGGGGGGAGCGTGAAGGCCAAAGCGTAGCGCTAAGGAAGGGAAACCTCGGCGCGTGGCATCTCCATCTCCACATCCTCGAGAAAGTGAGTCAGCGGCGCGGCACGCTCTAAGACGCGACGCTTGGATCCCGTTCGACTCCGGCAAGAACTGCGTCGAAAGCGTCGTCCTGTACGCGGAATCATCATCGAAAGATCGTAGTTGCGTGATCTGAGTGGGCTCCCGTGGCGAAGCGATGTTTGGTCGGTTATTCAAGAGTAAAGACGACAGTTCCAAGTCGCAGCCCCCTCCGGGTCATCGCGCTGGCGAGGCTGCGAACAGTGAACAGCCGCCAGTCGGTGGAGGCTTCTTCAACTTGCAACCTCCGCCTGTGGCGAAAGGTCCAACGTCATATGCAGCCCCGCCAAGTGTGACTCAACCGGGAGGATCAGCCTCGGGTGCAGGCAATGCATCCACTTTCCATGGGCGTCCGTCTACGGGGAGTCATAGCGTTCCATCGTACGGACAGCCGCCTCAGCCTCCGTCGTACGGTCAGCCTCAACCACCCTCGTATGGTAACAACCACTCTGGTGCACCTCCAGCACCTGGTGGCGGTGGTATGGATATGTTCGGCGGTATGTCGATTAAAGCGCCAGGCGGATCTTCGGCTGTGGGTGGGGCGTTTGGTGGGGCGCCACAACCTCCGCGAGCATCACCAATGAAGTATGGATACGGTGGGGCCGAAGCTCCGACTCTTGCATCCGCTGCACCTGGGACTGGTGATGGTAGTCTATTTAGTGGTCTTGATGTTGCCCCTTCCGGTACAGCACCTCTTGCGCCATCGTTCGGGCACGACGACCAGCCTTCGCATGTTACTGTTGAGCGAAAGAAATCATCCAGTAGCGCGCGGGGCTCATTCAACTACTTGGATGTGGCGACAAACTCTACCAGCATGGACGCTCAGTCTCTTCAGCGGCAAAGCATTGGTCCAGGAAGCACAATTACTCGGCCAGGAGTGAACAAGGCTGTGAAGAAGAAGAAGACCAAGTCCTTTCGTCCAGGTTTCGGGCGCCAATTGTCCGATGAATCTATTGCTGCCCTGCAGCGAGGTGATCTCAACGAAGAAGATATTATTCAACAGTCCCAGCTAGCTTCAGATGAGCAAGAGAAACCAAGCCCACCACCCAGGATGGCAACTAACCCGACAGACCTCGCGCATCTGCTACCACCTGTAAAAGGGGGGTCTGTTCTTGCTGGTCTAACTGTGCACGAAGGAGGATCCACCACCGGGAGCAGCGTTCTGGCGGGACTTACTGTCCATAGTACGGCAGTTTCGTCGCCTCGTTCTTCCACGAGAGCTTCGTCAACGAGCCAATCCTCCGAAAGTGGCATTCTGGCTGGCCTTAGCGTCCGTTCATCGAAGGCGAGCAGTAATGCTGACGTTGATGCATCGACCTCTGTTGTTCTACCATCCTCGCACGAGTCCCCGGCTCGACCGAAGAAGAAGGCACCTCAACCTGAGCCGGAAAAGCCCGCAGCTCCTTTGACTCCTGAAGAAAGATTGATGAGCACACTTCGTGACTTCCACGAAAGTGCAGTGAGTTTCAGGAACAGCTCCTTGAAGCAAAATGAAGAGGAGAATCGCATTTTAGATAAGAAGGTTCAACTTGCAAAGCAGCTCACTCAGTACGAGATCGATTTGCAGACTATTGAGGCTCAACAACAACAAGCTGTTGATGTTGAGGACTTCGAAAAGGCGGACGCGCTGAATGCAACAATCAACAGTGTACGACATCGTATCACCCTTAGCGAAAGTGATGTACGCAAGGTTGATGCAGAGCTTGCCGCATTTGTGAAAGCGAAAGAAAAGGCATTTGCAAATCAGCTGCGAAGTACCCGTGGCACTCTGAAGGAGTTAGAGAAGTTCCGCGAGGACCAAGAAACGGAGCGCACAGCGCTACGTAATGAATTGAAGAAGTACGAAGCGGAGCAGACGGAGCATTTGCAGTTCGAGGCTGAGCGAATTGACACCGAGTTGAGCCATGTCTCTTCCAATATGGACCATTTGCGATCAGAGAAAACTGAGATTGAAGACACAATAGAAGAGCAATGTAAGACGGAGATTCGCCTTCGTGAGGACCTTCTCGTTGAACGCGCTGGAGTCGAGGAGGAGATCCACGAACTCGAGCGACAGCTAAAGATAAAGATGGAGCAACTCCAAGGAATCCAGGCTTCAATCGACAAGGCCGAGAAGGACATTGACGTTGTCCGAAGCAAGTACTCTCGCCAGCTGAAACGTATTGCTGATCGTGAAGAGGGTCTGCTGAAAACGAAGTCGGAAGTTGAAGCTGATGCGGAACTTTTGAAGGACGAAAGAAGACAGTTCAGTGATACGATTCAAGATTATGAGGCTCGTATCGCTGCTTTTGGAAAGCGCATGACTGCTGTCAAGAAGGAAATGCGAGCGGCAATGTTGCTTGCCACAGTTCTTGAAGTTCAAGAGACACGCCGTGAACAGGCAATCGTGAGAAAGAAGCAGCACACCGCAGAGCTTACAGCACTTGCCGACTCTGCTGCAATCGCTGAGCAAAGTTTTATCATGCTTCGCAAGCAGCATGATGATCTTGAGAAGTCTCTTTCTGTCCATCACAATGCTATTGCCTCGGCTCAAGCAATGATCCCTAAACTCGAACAGGAGAAGAAAGCAGCTGCGGCTCAGCGAAACTTCAAGGAAGCTGCCCGAATCTCCAAGGATATCAAAGCATTAGAGAAAGATCAAGCCACTGCAGAAGAGATGGTCGAGGTGGTTGAGATGGAGCTACAGGACTTGACCGAGCGAATCGACAAGCGTGGAGCCGAGTTTGAAGAGAAGAAGGAAGAGCTCAAAACTGTTGAAAAACAGCTTGAGCTGAACACCCTTCAAGAGCTGTGGAAGGAGAGTAAGCACTTGCGCAAGGCACTTCGCAAGTTCGAAAAGTTGAAGAGTGAAAGCGTGGCTGCCGCTGATGGAGTCGACTTCAGAGCATCTGCGATCTTGCTGGTTCAGGCCGAGTATGATGCATGTGTGCTACAGGCGGAAGCTCTAGAGAAAAAGTATGACGTCACAGATCCGTCACACGAAGATGATGAGGACGACGATGATGAGATAAATGCAGATGACAGCGTCGAGGAGGATGACTTCGACCGGTTGACGGAGGTTGGAGCGTCATCAAGCCATGCTAACATGAGTACTGTGCATGGAGCTGATACTAGTGATGCCGACACTAATGTCTTCGACGGTCCTGGGGCACTTGAGGAAATTGCAGCGAAAATTGCGGAGTTGGAGAAGATGATTGAGAAGGCCACAGAGGATGAAGAATACGAGCTCGCTGCGAAACTGGATGAAAAGCTTGAAATGCTGCATCAACGTCAGCAGTCTCTAGAAGCACTTGGGACGACAGAAGCGCCAGCGAGCACCACCGCGCGGGCGTCTATGAGTGTTCACTCTGCTTCTTTTATAACAGCAATCCACGTGTGTCGGGCAACGAGCAATCGGAAGTTGGGGATGAAGGAAACAGCATCGAAGAGCTCGAGGAGGAGCTGCGCATGATGCGTGTTCGTACAAGAATGCTTGAAGCCGACATCGAACGAGCCACTGAGAACGAGGATTATGAAGCCGCTGCTGGTATGGATGAAGAGCTTCAACAGCTCCGAGACGAGGAGTCTGAGATTATTCAGCTCCTTCAAGAATCGACTATCAGGGGGGTTGATGATGTGGCTCACAATCCTACAGAGAGCACAGGAAGTGGAATGTTCGGCGGCCTTGATGTGAAGACAGGCGGTGAATCAAGCGTCGCAGTTGATGTAAATGAGACCGGAAGCATGTTTGCGGGGCTTCAAGTAACCTCCTCCGCTTCAGATGAGTCTGAGCATGGATACAGTGGAGAGCGAGAGGAAGATGACATGATGAAGGCATATGATGGTGAAGAAAACGGAAGCCCACCGTTAGACCATGTTTCAACTGAGGAGCCTAGT